>JAOTRH010000016.1:3402140-3418443 GCA_034768845.1 Heliamphora exappendiculata | reverse complement strand
AAGAACACAATAATCTAATTGGAATCCCTTTCCCGGCCCACCCTGTTTGGATGTTTCAAAACTACTTTATTCATTTTTCATGTCTTGAGTATTTTTTTTCTTTACTTTGATCAAAATCTTATTTTGATTCTCATAATTTGGGGAATCCACAAGAAAATGAAAAACAGAGAGAATTCATTAAAAATAAAATTCACTCAGTTTAACATTTAAGTTATTTATATCTTTAATGAATTCTTTCCATGTTTTGATTAAGATGTTTAAATTTATTGAGATTTAAACATTAATCTTCTATGGCAAATGAATTCAAAAATCATGCACATGTCAAACGAAAAATCATGTAAAATTTTACGTGATTCGATATAATTTGTCTACGTCTACGAATACAAAAGATAATCTACTATAGTCGTAAAGTGTATAACCACGAAATTAAAAATAATTCAAAATTCGATACCCACAATCTGAGCTCTGAAACAAACTCCGTTTCCTCACTCAAAAATTACTTTTGTACATCCAGTATTTTTTCATCTCTCTTACACATCTATCTCGTTTGATTCAATTTTTTATTTCAATAACTAAAATTATAAGATCCTATTTATAGAAAATTTTAAAATTTTAACCTCATATAATTATAAAACTTAAAATATATTAGATTTCTTGTGCATTCATAACTACAACTTAATCAAAATACATGTTAATAAAATTATAATTATATAGATCCGCAAAATACAAAACATATACCCAATAATTTTTACCTTGACTTGAATTCTGCAAGCCACCGTAAAAATAATCAGTATTAATGTCGATATTGCCGTTGTTGTCAATTCGCCACACTTAAACCAGCATGGTTTGCACTTTTACACCGAGATGCACAACACTTATTTGTTCAGGTGCCCGCCTCACTCTCTCTATTGTTGAGGTGCCCGCCATCACTCTATTTATTCATCGATGTGTAATAATTGTCAATTATCTGTCGAATCAAGAAAACTTGACTACTTTTGCAACTAAAATTCGAACTGCATTCATTATTGATTGGTCTTTCGCCATTTATTGAACCAGATTACTCTCGATCATCTTTAATCATCTGCGATCAAATTCAATCGCTCCTTATCAAATTCAATTTGAATCGAATTTGTCCAATCTCATCGAATAGTGTACAAAAATTTTAAAAAAAATGAATCATACTAATAAATTTACAACACTGAAAAATCTATAAAGTCATATTTCTCTTATATTATTTTGGTATATACAAACTGATTTAACAAAATAATTTCAAAACCGTCAACTCCAAATTCCGTTGGTTTCCAAATTGATCGCAGCATTGAATTCAAACCCATTCTAAAAGATCACGTCTAATCCGCAACTCACTCTGCTGGATGATTAATTCGTCTCGATTAGTGTGGAAGTTTGGACAAATATCAACTTATAACCAGACCACAAACACCCTTTTCGCCTCTCTTTTTTTTTCCCATTCTGTAAAAAAGTAATATTTTTTTTATATTCACAATACAATATTTTTTTGATTTTCACAATACGAAATTAAAAAAATTATATTTTGTTTCGATTATTTGTCACAGTTTCAAATCGTTCACTGTGAATTCTAATACTATTTGTTAGAGATTTAAATACTAATTTCCAAATATAAATGGATGCGAAGATCATGCGTACGCTAAAAAAAAATATCAAGCAAAAATTTATGTGGTTCAGCATAATTTACGTACATTCACAAATACAAAAGATGATCTATAATTTTGATATCAAAATATTTCAAAACTTAATATTCATAATCCGTGTCTCGAAATAAATCTCGTTTCTCCGTTCAAATGTTACTCTTATGTTCTTAATATTTTTTGATCTCTCGTTACATCTCTTGCTCATTTAATTCAACTTTACACCTCAATAATTAAAATTATAAAGTTATATTTATAATAAATTTTAAAACTCTAACTTTCATATAATTATAAAGTCTATACATATTAGACTTTTTTGTGAATTTATAACTTCAACTCAGTTCAAATATATAATAATAAAATTTTAATTATATAGATTTATAGAATACAAGATATACAAAATAAAGTTTTGATTGCTCTTAATTAGAGAAATTCAAAATCCAAAAAGATTTGGACCACTTAAAAAATTCATTAAAAAGAAAAAACTTAAAAGTGTTTTTTTTAGATAATTCATTTTTTTATTAAAAAAATCAGTAAAAGAATATATAGTTGAGCTTACACACTGATTTTAGTTTCAAGCCTCAACCAAACCCATGACAATTCTATGGCTCGAATCTACCTTTTTGACATGGACCACCATCACTAGATTCACTAAAGGGTTGGCTCGATGGACATTCTCACTTTTTGAATTGAACTAAAAAAAAATATGTGAAATTTACTATTCTAGATTTTTTTTTTCTCATTTTTTGAATTGAACTAAAAAAAAATATGTGAAATTTACTATTTTAGATTTTTTTTTTCTTTTTTGGGTCAATATAGGTGACATCTTCAAAATCACATATAATAAACTAATAATGTAAATTTCTTAAAACTATTTATCATATCTCTATTTTGGATAACTTATTTCTCCTTTTATAATATATCTTTTTTCTTTATTTAACAGTCAAGAACGACTTTTTTCGTTCTTATCACAAGTTTTATTTATTTTATTCAAAAAAGATACAAATAATACAACAATATATGTAATCTCATTTTACTATCTTATGATATTAAGATAGCCTTCCCTTCTCCTATCTAATGTGACACATCACACATGGCCTTTTGTTGCCATTCCATTATTGTTGAAGTGAATTATAATTTCTCTTTTCCTTATTTCTTTTTAACTAATGCGAAGGACAAAAAATATATTAAAAAACACACTAAGTACAAAAGAAATGACATTTATAATGTAAATTTCATTTTTTGTAAAATTCTAAGAAGTTGACTTAGTAATTAAGACTTGAAATTTAGGAGTTGTTCATTTCAAGATCTTAAGTTTAAATCTCTTAGGCGTTATTAATTTTTTAGGACTAAGTCCATATGAAGCAAAAGTGTGGATTTTCATTTGGGCTTCCACCAGTGAATTGTGATATTAGTCTTCATAATTAGTTGAAGTGTACATAAATTGATCTGGACACTCTGAGACATTAAAAAAAATAGTAATACTATGAATTCATAAAATAATTTGAATGATTAAAATTCATATTTAATAGAATGTGAAACACATTCTATTAAATTTAAGAGATGGCTCCTTTCAAGGTCGTAGGTTTAAACCTTTTGGACATTGGTATTATTAAGTTTTTGGGGCTAAGTCTATATGAAGCAAAAGTTTCAATTTTAATTTAGACTCTTGCCAGTGGATTGTGAGATTGGTTTTCATGATTAGTTAAAGTGTGCATAAATTAATTCAAATATTTTGAAATATAAAAAAAATAAATTAAAAAAGAAAAAGAAAAAGAAGAAGTTAAAACTCTTGGTGCATGGACCGACGACCTCTAAACGCAATTAGCGCAAGAAGTGGTGCAGTCTCTTTTTAAAATCTCTTATTAAAAGTGTGCTCAGAAGACTTGGGTGATTGAGATGGCCATTAAGCCTCTTCATCTCTTTGATAGTGCAACAAAGTTGGGTCTTAGGACACTCACCGATGGATGGTAAAATTGATGGGGAATTTAGCCTACGTTTTGTCTTAAAAAAACCCTTACGAAAAAATTGAAACCTTCTTTTTGTTTGCCTTTTTTAGGCTTTTTTATTTTTTACTTTTTCAATACTTGCTATGAAAAAACTAGAAAATACACTTATTGAGGCTAATATTGAAAAATCTCACTAAAACAAAATAAAATAAAACTAGACCAAACACACTTATTTTCTTTCTGAATAAGTTTCCATTTTGTGCGCAAGTTTTTATTCGTGTGATTGGCTCGAAAAATAGGACGACCGAAAATTTTTCTTTTGATTTATTTATTGTTTTTTATGATTTTTTGACCTTTAGTTTTTTTTACTTACAAAATTATTCTCGTTACTATTAATAATAATAATAATAATAAATTATTGTTACCAAAATAGATTTAATCCAGAAATGCCAAATAAAGACTTTTCATATTTAGTGAACTTCTCAGAATTTCTTGAGTTTTTTATATTCCTTTAGTTAAGAAAAATCAAAAAGAAAAAAGCAAAACATTTTCCCTAAAATATAATAAATAAATAAATACAAAAAAAAATTCAAGTAAATCTAGGTTTTTTAATTTGGGTAGTACTAACCACGGCCTACTGGGCGGTAGTTAATAGCTTAATAGAAATATAAAAAAATAATATCAATACACTTTTTGACGTGGAGCCTATTACTTTCACAAATATCAATATACTTCACACAAATATTTATACATTATATATCTGTCAATCACTGCCCATTATGTGGTAGTTAGCATTTTCCTTTTAATTTTATGAAGACTTTAGCAAGAACTATTTCTCCTTCTTTCACCTCTTTTTATCCCTCTTCTTATGTTCTCTCCTCTCTTTCCTTTCTCTAGTTCTACCCTTCCACCCTCAGTGTGGGATGTTTGAATAAGTTATTACTAATAATTTTTAATTTTTTATTATTAATTTTAGTTATATGTTATAAATTTTTTTAAGCACCCACAACATCTGCTATAATTTATAATTATATTTTTTTTTATTTTAGTTACAAACTATAATTTTTACTAAATACTTACAATTTTTATTACAAACTACAATATATAAATTACTAATTTCAGCACTACTAAACACCATCATTTATCATTTGATAAATTATTATTTTTACCTTAAAAATATCTAACCTGCCTATGAATTCAAGAGCTGCACTAACTACCGTCTACTGCGACAATAATTAATAAATTAATAAAAATAAAAAATTCTCAACTTATCACTTTTACATATACCATTTTATTTTACACAAATATTTATATACCTGATATACTTATAATCTATAGCTCAATGCATAGTAATTATCATTTACCTAAGTTCAAAACTTAGATATTTCAACCCTAAAAATGGATGACTCAAGAACCAATCCCATCAATCAACATAGAACTAATCCTCAATCTTTATTCCTCAGCAAACCACGTCAAAATCAAAATCAATATCACAATCATCCCACTTAAATGCACAAATTCCTATACCTATATCCATTATGAAAAATACTGTACTATTCATACAGTTTATTAAACAATAATTAACATTTTTAAAAACTAAACAGTGAAAAGCTAAATATATCAATTAATGCCCCCAGCTGTACTGAAAGTTGTATCACAGGGATGCCAAAATATATTTGCCAGCAAGAGCAGAGTTCAGCATTGGAGCATTTTGTTTTTTGTGTGGCGGGGCCAGTTCTACACCCAAAAGGATTGGCCACGTTATACCATGTCAGACCAGGGACTCATAAATCATAGAAAGAAAAAATACTAATAAGTAAATAATATATCATTTTTTATATTAAGTATATTGATATTAATAAAAATAATAAATATTATATATATATATATATTATTTTAAAAAATTAAAATTTGCTTCAAATTATTGCCTGCCGTTTAGTAAACAAACGGGTAATTAGCAAGACTGTCATAAAATCAATGTGAAGGTACAAGGAGGCGGCTTGCGATCATTCAATCCAGTTCCCCATCATAACCGCTAAGTACTGACTTCAAGGATGACAGATTAGCAATTGAGCCAATCAAGAAAGCTATGCAATCAACTACTGTTTCAGTGTCCCACTTGTAACTATACGAACAAGAAAGAAAATTGTTAATTACCGCTCAATAGTAAATAATAATGAATATATAACATATAAATATTTATATAAAATATATTTATATTTATAAAAATAATAAATTTTATTTTTAAAAATAGATTAATATTTAAAAAAATTATCTTTATTATCTTATTAATCACTATTTATTGAGCAATTGTCAAAATGACCCAGGAAGAAATTGCAAACCAATTACTTAAAAAAACAAAAATTCTATGTCTCATGCTATAAAAAATAGTTATTCGATACTCCCAAAATACCATGTGATAAATTCACGTGGTAATTCCACCTAATATGCTAGATATAAATTTTACAATAAAAACACGATAACTCATTTTTATTAAGTAGTTATAAAACAAAAAAAAAATTTATATTATATAAATTGTAATAATTTATTTACTAACAGTACTACATTATATTAACTACGTGGTACACTTTAAGAGTACCTAATAATTTGCCAATCACAAGTGTGTGTTGTGATATTTTTTGTAATTAACATGTTCTTAAACTTTTTCTTGTGTTTGGGATACTAATAAAAGTAAGATTGAATTAAATATAATTATACAATTCAATTCAACCGCGTTATTGTATAGGAGAAGATTAAAAATATACTCCATTCTATCTTTTGTTTGGAGTAAATTCAATAAAACTGTTATTCGCGGTGTATTTATTACTATTTGTCCATGTTCCTAAGTTTTGTTTGTAGAGGTGTAATTTTAGCTTGATCCAGCCGTGGCTGGGCCAAGTTCAACCCTAACTCAGCAAGCTTCCTCCAAAAATTTGGGCCAAATCGAGCCAAACTTTGAAGGAATTGGCCCAGACCAAGGGGCAGTGGCCTCAGACTTAGTACTTGAATTTGGGCCTTGAGTGGGCCAAGATCGAGTCTTTAGCGAGCTTTTCTCTTCTTTTTTTGTTGTTTTTTTATTTTTTTTATTTTTTTAATTATTGTATAAAAGTATAAGATTATAAATTATTAAATTTAGACTATATAGTTTATTACAAGTTTATTCATTAGTTTATTATTTTATTATAAGTTTATAGTTTATTATAAATTTATAACTTTATAAATTTATAGTTTATAAATTATTAAATTTATAGTTTATTATTTATTATAAGTTGATTAGTTTATAAGTATATATTTTATTATTAGTTATTAGTTTATTATATAAGTTTATACTTTATTAGTTTATTAGTTTATTATTTTATTATAAGTTTACATTTTATTAATTTATAAGTTTATAATTTATATTATTATAAATTTATTAATTTATTAATAAATACAATAAGTTTGAACACTTTAAATAATTAAATGCAATACAAATTTTATTATTAAAAATTCAAATTTTACCAATTACATAAACATTATCTTTTACAATTTACAAGTGTATTATATTAGTTTATTAGTTTATTAATTAGTTAAGTTTACAGTTTAGTAAAAATTTATTAATTTAATATTTTATTATAAGTTTATAATTTATTATAAATTTATTGTTTACTTATTATATATTAATGTTCGGGTCAAACGGGCCAAGCCTCGAGACTCAGGTCGGTCTACGTGTTTGAGGAGTGGCCCAAGTCCGATTCTAGGATTTTCAGAGTCAGGCATAGGCTAGACCAGGCCGCAGGCCAAAATTACACCTACTTGTTTGTTATTTCGAATATAATTGAATAGAATATAAGAGATTAGTAATATTGAGTGTCGTGTGTTTTTTTTTTTTTTTTGATATACCAAGAGATTATGAATAAAATTATGTATACAATAAGGCATTCAATTCATGTTTGGCTAAAGTGAGATAAAAATAAGATAAAAATTGTAGAGTTATTTTTTACCGTTAAATAATGAAAGAAGATAATATAGAATGTGATACTAATAATACTAAGAGAACCTAATATTATTAATACCATAAATGAAAAATTACCAATCTCTTATCTATCAAACTGTTAGTTCAAGTCCCACAAAAATATTTGGTAGCCTCACTTTGTCTTTTAATCCAATCCCCCCTACTCTAATCCCTCAAAGCAAACAACACTTCAGAGTTTTCCTAGTGTGTTTGGAGTTCAGATAAAAGCAAGATTGAATTGGATATAACTTAAATCCAATCTAGCCACATCATGGTATAGGAGAATATTAAAAATAACCTCCATTATATTCCATGTTTAAAGTAAATTTAATAAAACTGTTATCCACTCAATACACAGTTTAGAGTAAAAATATATCATATCCTTATTATATCACCTTTAATTTGATATAAAATTATACAATATTCATTGTATAAGACTGGTGGTGTAGCCATATTCCATCGTCACTGTCACGTTATCCATTTATAAGTCATACAAATACAGTATAACAAAATCATTCTTAAGTATCATATAAAAGTAGACATATGGGTCCATATCATATCTTATATAATCCACTGCATGCACTCTTATCAGAACCCCAAATACATGCTCAGAGTTCACAGCATGTCAGCACGCAAGGAATCACTATCAAAAACTTGCACTCGATCCATAATGAACATAAAGTATCACTGAAGTTCGAACATAGCTACACTTGCAACATCATAAAGGTCGGATCATCAATGCATCAGCAAGACCAAGATTCTGTTGCACACATTCATGTCATTCAGGTAACAGATTGATCTTGGGAAGAATAACTTTCAAAAAATTAATGGATAGAACTATGAGGATGTTTAGTGTAACTGAAATTATGAACTTATAAATTATAGCTTAAAGATATGATCATGTCTTCAAGTAGAAATTACAAGTGTTCGTTATACCTGTAAAAATATAATTTCAAACAACAGAATTTGTCTTTGTTAATATAGAATTAAAAGCTACAAACGAAAAGAACCTGTTTAAATTTTTTTTAACTTTTTACTGAACGTAAAAGCTAAGAAATAAGCTCTAACAAACACCCTCTACATAAATATCATGAGAAAAAGACCGGACAAAGAACTTGACCAAACATCAAGGCAGGCAGTAATTATCAGGAAAAAATTCATAAACCAACATATCTTGCCCTTGATTTGAGATGGAAACTAACAGTTATTCAGGCCAACTACATAACTAAAATCACAAGAGAGGGGGTGTTTTTTGTTGGGGGTGGGGGGGTAGCATAAATTTTAGTACCTGTAAAGGTAGAAGACCAAGACAAAGACCTGTCTATTGCAAGTGAAAAGCTTGAACTTCATGGCTCAACTGTAGTGACCTGTTGCCATTCCCCATCTACGGCTTCATTCCATAATGTTACATTGTTATTCCCATCAGCCACAGCCAGTATGTTTCCAGTCAGCGACCAGGAGACCCTCCAAACAGGGGTCAGAAAATCTTTCAAAACCTTACCATCCCATTGATCCCCTTCCTTCGCAACGGCCCATATGATAACTCTTCCATCCTGGGAAGCACTTGCAATTGTGGATTTGGGGAGTCCCAAGTTAGGTGCCCAGGCAACATCCCTAACCCAATCGGTATGCATTTGAAGAGCAGGGAAGCAATCCATCTTCCAAACTCCATTATAAAGCTTCCACACTTTTACGGTATTATCACAACCACCAGAAGCAAGCTTTTGAACAGGATCGAGTAGACCCGAACCTACAAGAGCACTGGGAGCCATTGACGGTGCCCACGAAACAGAAGTAACACCAATGGGGTGAGCCTGGTCAATGTGTGATATGTCCCAACCACCATCAGACCTTGCATTGTAAACCGAGATATTTCCATCCGATGATCCGCATGCTAAACATAGACCAAGTTCATGAGGTGCCCAAGCAATGGAATTCACTGAAGATTTGTGATCGTCAAAAACATGGGCTTGGCTCCACTCATTCGGGTTGCCTTCCTTCCAAATTATGACCCTCCCGTCGTAAGAACAGGAAGCAAGGAGGGAACCAAACTTGGGGTGAGCCCAGGCCACCTGCCACACAGGTCCTTGGTGACCACTTAAGGTGGCAAGACGCTGAGAGGTTGAGCTGCTCACCCCAGTTATCTTAATGGTGTTGTCCGAGGATGCTGTTGCAAGACGCTTACCATAGTAATCCATTGCAACATCATGAACAGTGTCTTGATGACCGGTTTCAATCTTTTGAGAAGGCATATCTTCCCCTAAGAAAACAACAAATCTGAATTCCTTGTTTCCACCCTTTAAACTTTGGATCAGTTCCTTTCCCAATAAACCCGTACAAGACAACCCTAATCAAACAAAAGTGACATGGTGTGCGTGAAGAATTTAATTTAGTATTAAATACTTTTTAATTTATTTTATGGCAATTCAAGGTGGTTGTATACATGTATATCTTCCAAGTGATTAGGATGAGTTTAAAAGAGTTTGAGTTATCTCGACTCTTGAGAGTCTGGTTAATAAGTGATTAGGATGAGTTCAAAAAGATTTATCTTGAAAGTTTGGTTAGGATAAAGTATATGTTAGATAAAGAATCTTTCATTTGTACCTACCCAAATCTTTTGGATGAGTCTTAAGTCAAAGACAAGAAATTCCATGTACAACCACACAAGCCAAGAATATAAGTAGCCAATGTAGGATTCAACACGACAGAATACAGTCTAGCACACGACCGCTCGAGCGGTTCCTAGTGTGCTTGAGCGAACCCCAGATAATTTTAATTCGATTGAAACTCCAATTGCCTGGTTTTGAGACCTATATAAAAGACCATAGGCCAACCACAAAAATTAACTTCTGCACTTCAATAATCAGAGATTCTAAAGCAGAGTTCCTTTCGAGTTTCGAAAATTCCGAGAAATTGTTTTCAAAAATCTTCGCCGCAATCATTCGGTTTTAAAAATCTGTACCCTATCTGTCATTATTGTGGTATTCGATTTTAAAAATTATTGTGGTATTGTGGGTCACATCCAACCTTTTTGCAAAAAATTGAAAGCTGTGTGTTCGTATCAGTATGAAAAAAAATCTGAAAAACTACATAACCAAATCAAACTGGTGCATGAAAAAGCTCGTTGGCAGTTGGGCGCTCGAGCGGACAACTGGCAAAGAGACAAAATAACTCACTGGCAGTCGAGCGCTCGAGCGGATCCAAGGGGTGCTCGAGCGGTCAATAGGCAGAAAGTTATTGTCGGCCAAAAACCAAGCACCCTCGTGACCTCTTTGCCTAAAATTCAATCTGTATGAATTAGAAAGTCAGACTTGATTGGTAATGTATTTTTGAGTGCCTTAAGAAACCAACTTGTTGATAAAACTTTTAGAAACACTCCAATTGGAACATGTGTTGGAATAATGTTTATCTCTATCTTTAAAAAAAGTTTTATATATATATATATATATATATATATAATTTTTTTTGTTCTTTTGACTTTCAAAATCTGTAACACTCGATTAATTCAAAGTAGATCAATTTTTATGAAATAAGTCAAAATAAAAAACTAACTTATCAGTTTTTGTCGATAAGAAGTTAAAAAATTCATAATTTTGAGTTTACTGAATTATTTTTCAAATAAAAGTATCCGAACTTGTGTTCAAATTTTTCATTGGAACCTTTTTAATATTTTTTAAAGAACACTTTTTGATTGACCATGATGGTAGAATCCCTATGTTGATGTTGATGGCCACAACCACCCACATCTGTTTATCTATCCACTAGTCTCTTCTCATTGAGAACTGTTGGTGCTATAAACTTCTTACAGAAATGACTACCTATACGAACCTTGTATTTTCGTTTGTCGCTATTTATGTGTTTTTTTTTTACATGTGCGTGGAAATGGTTACCTATTTAAACTTTTGCTTTCTCGTTCGTTTTAGTGTGGAAGCCACCACTTATGTTGTTGTACGAACATGCTTAAGGAAATAGCAACCTATGCGAATCTTATCTTTTAATTCATATTAGTGTGAAGGCCGCCGAATAAAAGCATAAACAATTTTTTTATATACAGTTTTTTTTCATCTTTCTTCAACAAATATACATTGAGAATTTATCCGGTTTGATTTCAAAAGTGTGAAAATTCTTTAAAATATTCAAATATATTTCATGACATATCGATTACACATAAGGATTGAATATGGAATTTGAAGTAAAAATCGAGTAAACTCTTGCGTAAATTTTTTTTTTCCACGTGACATTAAACCTTAAGTTCGTTTTTATTTTGAAAATTCAATAAACTTTTGTCTTCATTGAATGATTTATGTTTTTTTTAATATCAAAAGGATCTAATTTATTTTATTGTTAAAATAAAAATTGGGGGGGGGGGGGTAGGCGGGGTTATATACATTGTTTTTCAAGAATAAGTGTTTCATGGGATTGTTTCTTTAGATTTTTCATGATGTTTCTTAGCGACACTTCCAGCCACACACAAGGGGGGAGATAGGTATTCAATATTCATGATTTGTGAGATGATATAATTCATTCCTTTTGATTTATTTCAAGAACAACTATTAATGGGATTGCTTCATTTTGGTTTATTTTGGAGACATGATTCATTTATGTATAGTAATATGGTAACTGATTGCATATGGTACTTTATACAATTGATTTGAAGTTAGAGTATTAGACATGTAGTTTAGTATTCTCTAATTCTTTGTTTAATCTTTCATTTTTGGTTTGCTTGTTTTGTTTTGAAGGATTTGAAGAAGGTTTTATAGTTAAAGATTTCATTCTGAAGCTTGTGCCTTGTGTTGAATCACTTATGAGATAGTTGTGTTTGCCTAGAATTGCCAAGAGGGAGATTGTAAAGAATTTAATTTAGTATTAAATGCTTTTTAATTTATTTTATGACAATTCAAGATGATTGTATATGTGTATATCTCCTAAGTGGTTAGGATGAGTTCAAAAGAGTTTGACTTATGTTGAGAGTCTGGTTACTAAGTGCTTAGGATGAGTTCAAAAGAATTTGAGTTATCTTGAGAATCTGATTAGGATAAGAATATGTTAGATAGAGAATCTTTCATTTGTACCTACCTAAATCTTTTCGATGAGTCCTAAATCAAAGACAAGAAGTTCCATTTACAACCGTGCAAGCCAAGTGTACAAGCAGCCAATGTAGGATTCGACACAACAGAATACAGTCTGCCCCATGACCGCTCGAGCGGTCCCCAATGCGCTCGAGCGGTCCCCAGGCAGTTTTAATTCCATTAAAACTCTAATTACCTAATTTTGAGGCCTATATAAAGGATCATAGGCCAGCCACGAAAATTAATTTCTGCACTTCAATAATCAGAGATTTTAAAGCAGATCAAAAGTTCTTTTCGAGTTTAAAAAATTCTGAGATTATTCGTGTTCAACTTAAAAGGCGTTCTACATTTACCGACGAAGGATTCTGTCAGTGTGAAAGTATTTAAGATTTAATACTTGTGAAGTTTCGAGGATTCATTGCTGCGGTGATCAAGCAAGGAACGGTGCACATAGATTCGGCAAAATAGCTTAAGGCGTTTGAATTAAGAATTCGATCAAAATTTGTAAGTAGGTGTTTTGTAACTGTTCAATTGGTTAGTGCCTGATTTACCTGAACTAGGATTAGTCCCATGGTTTTTTACCCAAGTTGGGTTTTCACATAAAACATCTCGTGTGTTGAGTTTGGATGTTTGATTTTTTAGTCTCGCATTCCACCACATAGATTGATTGAAAGCGTAAAAAGAATATTTTTTTAATAAAAATATAGGTGTTCATGATTCATGATTTGTGAGATGATATAATTCATTCCTTTTGATTTATTTCAAGAACTATTAATTGGATTGCTTCATTTTGGTTTATTTTGGAGACATGATTCATTTATGTCCGGTGATATGATTACTAATTGCATATGGTACTTTATGCAATTGATTTGGAGTTAGAGTATTAGACATATAGTTTAGTATTCTCCAATTCTTTGTTTAATCTTTCATTTTTGGTATGTTTGTTTTGTTTTGAAGGATTTGAAGAAGGTTTTATAGTCGAATATTTCATTATGAAGCTTGTGCCTTGTGTTGAATCACTTATGAGATAGTTATGTTTACCTAGAATTGGCAAGAGGAATATTGTAAAGAATTTAATTTAGCATTAAATGCTTTTTAATTTATTTTATGACAATTCAAGGTGATTGTATATGTGTATATCTCCTAAGTGGTTAGGATGAGTTCAGAAGAGTTTGAGTTATGTTGAGAGTCTAGTTACTAAGTGGTTAGAACGAGTTCAAAAGGATTTGAATTAAACTGAGAGTCTGATTAGGATAAGAATATATTAGATAAAGAATCTTTCATTTGTATCTATTCAAATCTTTTCGAGAAGTCCTAAATGAAAGATAAGAAGTTCCATGTATAACCGCACAAAGCCAAGAGTACAAGCAGCCAATGCAGGATTCAGCACGACAGAATACAGTCTATCACATGGCCGCTCAAGCGGTCCTAACTGCGCTCGAGCGGACCCCATACAGTTTTAATTCAATTGAAACTCCAATATTTTGATGCCTATATAAAGGACCATAGGCCAGCCACGAAAATTAATTTCTGCACTTCAATAATCAGAGATTTTAAAGCAGATCAAAAGTTCTTTTCGAGTTTAAAAAATTCTGAGATTATTCGTGTTCAACTTAAAAGGCGTTCTAAATTTACCGACGAAGGATTCTGTCAGTGTGAAAGTATTTAAGATTTAATACTTGTGAAGTTTCGAGAATTCGTTACTACGATGATCAAGCGAGGAACGGTGCACGTTAATTCGGGAAAATAGCTTAAGTCGTTTGAATTGATGATTCGATCAAAATCTGTAAGTGGATGTCTTGTAACTGTTCAATTGGTTAGTACTTGATTTACTTGGATTAAGATTAGTCTCGTGATTTTTTACCCAAGTTGAGTTTTTCACGTAAAAAATCTCGTGTGTTAAGTTTGGATGTTTAATTCTTTACTTCTCGCATTCCACGACATAGATTGATTAAAAAATATAGAAATAATTTTTTCAGTGTGGATTCTTCAGAAATTATATATATACATACACACACACACACTAGTGTTTGTGCCAACGCAAAATATTTAAAAAGAACTCACATACTTAAAATAATTACAAAATAAATTTTAAAAAATGTGTTAATTATAAATTATGAAAATTCAAGTAATAAATTTTCAAAATTAAAGAAAAAAACAATAAAGAGGAAAAAGAGCAGGTAGTTTCGGAACTACTTCTATAAATTTTAAATATATAAATTCAAATTGTTATAGGGGTATATTTAGAAAAAGAAATGTCTAGCTTGCTTTAGGAAACTAAATTTGGGTTTCGTTTTAAGAATAGTATAAATATATAGACACAGTCACACACAAACACGTATACATACATACACAAGGAAATATGAATGGTCTATCTGATGGGACATTTGAGATGGTGAAAAAGACAGTAGCAACAGAATAAGTAGCAGTATTACATTACGCACGAAATACAGTCCGAGACAGGAAAACAATGAGATAAAGATATTGCGGTCCCCAACTCTACATTCCTCTAATTGAGGAAGAAGAAAAAATAAATAAATCAAAGACAGTCCATCAATATCAAGAATCAAAAGTTGATGCACACATTGATGCACCTTTGGGTCAAGGAACTTATACCCAGATATGTAAAAATAAAAAATAAAAACATATATACACATTGATCAAGATAACGTCAATTAGGGACCAGATTGGCCATAATATTGGATTTACAGACGAATCTGCTTTAGAGCTTCTCTTTAGCTCGATGCTAAAGTAAAGTCTTATCACTATCCCACCCCAAAAATGACTAAAAGAAAATTAAAAAGGAACAAAACCTTCTACCTATATGCCTAAAACTAGTTTCAAGTTTCAACAAGTAAAAAAGTGAGAGAGAGATTAATGCTGAAATCTGAACCAGATTAGAGAAAATGTACGAGGAGCCAAAACATCTCCATTCATGATCGGGCCAACTGTACTGAAAAGTCCAACTGTTAAGCACTTTTAAGTCCCTAAAATTTTACAACAATCCTTTAGGGATGATTATATACCATTTTGAAAGATCATGTTGCTATGCCTGCTCCTTTATTTGGACCTAAGAATGACAACTTCCGTAATTAACCAAATCCTAAATAACATGCCTCTCAATCCTAACTTAATTATAAAGGGAGCATGCTTCAAAATACCTATCCAGGTTAGAAACAAAAATATTAAGTCACCCATCGAAACCATCACAAAACGTTTCATTGCAAAACTGCACTTGGGAATATGAAGGGTTATACTAAAAACCAGCCAGATTAAAACATTTCCACATGACCTGACGCCATAAGATACCACTAAAAGATGTACTAGATTAGGTAGTTGATATGAAAAGGCTCGCTTTTGGTATACTATAACTAACAAGGGCCTATATTGTAAAAGCAATGCTACAAATCATCTATTGATTTTGACAAGGTAATAATAGGAATAAATGATTAACAGGATAGAAATCCGGCATCAATTAGAGTTTGACACCAAATTCAAATGCCCACGGAGCAACTCAATTCAAGATTTTTTCTCAAATTTTCAAATGGTGATCTGAGAATTCGTCGACACGCCAATCAAGACAAACTATATATAGATCGATATATATATATAGAGAGAGAGGGG
>JAOTRH010000016.1:3383500-3402040 GCA_034768845.1 Heliamphora exappendiculata | reverse complement strand
TTGATTTTTTGAGAATTTTTCTTGAAACCCGCGTTTAAAGATATTTTTTTAAACGCATGTTTTTAAATTTTGAAGTAAAATTGCTCCAAAAATTGGGTTTCGAAAATGGGATCAAACGGGCCAAAAAATTGTTGATTAAAATATTAAAAATTTCAAAGTAGACAAAAAATAAGTCAATGAGCTAAATTTTACATTGCTTATTCGTTTTTAGTATACTTTTTTATATTTTAACTTAAAAAATTATTTTTTTAGTTTATTTCTTCAAGACGATTCAAAAAAATATTTTTTTTAGTTAAAATAAAAAAATATCTTTAAAAATAAAAATAAGTAAAAAAATTTTAAATTTAACCCAAACAAGTCCATTAGAAGGCAAGGAAGGAACATATTGACCTGCTATTTTTTAAGACAAAAAGTTATTGCTCATATCTGGCCTGCTACGCACTATACGAAATTATTGTTACTAGCAAGTCATCAAGATTGAATAATTACTAAGTAATTTGAAATATTATACAATATTTATTTATACGATATGTAACCAAAACAACCCTAATTAAAGCACCTTATAAACAATAATAAACAAAGGAATATGCTAAACGCTTTTTTAAAAATAAAAAGAGTTAGTTAAAAATGAAAATAAATAATAGAGTTATTTAAGTTTTAATCCTAAATTTAGATGTTTTAAGAGTTTTAGTCTCGGTATAAGTTATGTTTAGTGTTTAGTTCTATTTTTTAATTTAATAATATTGTACCTCAAATATATTTTTAATGGTGCGTTAGTTACAACATTTAATGAAGCAAAAATTAAAAAAGCATTTCTAAAAAATTCATGATTGTATGTTCTATAAATATATAGAATCAAATTTAAATTTGATTTGTAATCGTTTGGGAGGATGTAGTTATCAAATTTTATGAAAATATAATATTCAACGAAGATTTGATTTTGTCTATAATCTTGAAGAGATTTTCATCTATTTTGGAAATAAACGAATATATAGTTTATTTAATTTTGCCGATTTGAAGAGTTTTGTAGCCAAATTTTTGATCTCCATTGTTGGTTTTTTTTTTTTTTTTTTGTGAGCTTGAAGATTTTTTTATTTGGCAGACATATTTGTATCAAACACGAATAATCATTATTGGTTATTTTTGTGACTTTAAATAGTTTTACAGTCAAATGATACATGTATTAACTGTTACCATGTCTCGGCATATTATACTGTATTGCAGAACTGATACATGTATCAGTTGTTATAATGTCTTGGTATATTATATTTTATTGCAGAACTGTGCAAAACTAATACATGTATCAGTTGTTGTCATGTCTCGACATATTACATTTCATACAGAATCGATACATATATTATTTGTTATTATGTCTCGATAAATTACATTGTATAGCATAACTGATATATGTATCAGTTGTTAACATATTTCAGTAATAAATATTGCATATCATAAACTGATGCATGTATCCAGCAATAATATTTTGTTAACAATCGAAAAAATTACTCGAAATCTATTAAAAATCATAAAAAATGTTTGGAATACCGATATCCCACAAAATAAGGAAAATTAAATCCAAAATGAGTGAGGATAGCATTTTCATTAAGCATTTTTATATTAATGGGATGATTAATATTCAATTACCAAAATGAATTCTTCATTCAAGGGGAATTTAAAGCTGATTCTATATTAATTTAGTGGGATAACATGCCAACAATTCACCGGATAATTAAGGATATTTTAGACTGAATAAATATTAATTTTTTTAAAAAAAATAAATTTTAAACATAATTATTGGTGGAATTAAAATTCTTACAACCTCTTAAAATGGGACTAAAACTCAATTAATTTTAAATAAATATAAAATTGGATTTATTAAGTTATTTTAACTTAAGTTTGGTCTTTATTATTTTTTTGATTAAAACATAGAAAGAATATTATTATTTCAACTGACCTAAAGAGTACAAGTTTAAAAAGTATATTTCCCCATTTAGTAACGTTTTTATTTACTATTTTCTGTTTTTTATTTTTAAGATTTTTGTAAACTCTAAAGAAAAAAATGTTTTTTAATTATTTTTAAATTTTGAAAAATAAAAATAATTGTGAAAATTTATAAACAAAAAATATATATTTTCACTTATTTGGTAACTAATTTCTCATTCTATTTTTTTTTTCACCATTTTTAGTGACTGTTTCCAATTATTATATTCGACCACCACCATTAATCACTCCATTTAGCCACCGCCTCTAATTATTACCTCTAACAATTACTTTCGACTATCACTGCTACTTTTTGTTATCATTATCAAAAAATATCTTTGATCACTATTTTCAACTTTTATTTTTTTTTCAGTCGCTACCTTTGATTAACACTTTCAATCATAATTTTTGATCATCACTTTCAAAATATTTATATGCCAAATAAATTTTTGTAAAAATGTGTATATTTTTTATTTTTTATCAATAAAAAATTTAAAATATAACGTAACCAAATGGGACTGTAATAATTTGACACAAAAAAAGGAGAAAGAAGCATTTATCACATAATTCTTGTTTAACAACCTTCTCTAAGTTAGATTTTTTTTTTTTGTTAAAAGCTGCTTTTAAGTTAAATAATTAAAAAAATCATTTGAATAATTGATTAATTGACTAGCGACTTTAAATTAAAAAATAATAAATTAAAAACTTAATTTAAAGTAATTTTAATTCAAAAAAAAGTTTTAAATCAGAAACAATTATTATAATTTTAAAAAATTTATTTATACATATTTTTATATTCAATATAGATCTTATTCTATAAATTTTGATGAGTAGCTTTAAATTTTTTAATTTTTATAAAATAATTTTTTTATGTAAAAAACCTAAAAAGTTAAAAAATTTTGAATTTTAACTAGGAGTTAATATTTTAATTTAATTTTTTAAAATTGATCTTTTTAAAAAAAAATAGATTATTATCTTTTTATATTTTTAGTCAAAAAAAAATAGAGTTGACAAACGGGGCCTAAGGTAAAAGATTAAAAAGCCCAATTTAAGCCTTGCCAAAAGAAGCCATGCTATCACGTACCGGGCCGTGTTGTTTAACAACCGGCGGGAATAATAAATTCGAAATGACAAGGGCTGCTAACAGGTACACTGTCCCATATACATACATGGAGTAATTATTTATTAGTTTTGGACCACTATGTACATGTATATTTCGTATTTTTATTTAATTATATAATATAAATATAGTGTTTTTATTTATTAGGGAGGTGTTGGGAATGATATTGTTAATAATTTTTAATTTTTTATTAATAATTTTAATTATAAATTAAAATTTTTTAAATACTCATAATTTATGTTATAATTTATAATTATTATTTTTATTTCAGTTAAGTGTTATAATTTTTACTAAATAATTATAATTTTTGTTATAATTTATAACTATTTTTATTTATATTTTAGTTACAAGTTATAATTTTTACCAAATACTTACAATTTTTGTTACAATTTATAATTTTTTTTTTATTTTAGTTGTAAATTATAATATTTACAAAATATTCACAACTTATACTACAAATTACAATTTATAAATTACTAACAATAATTTTACCAAGCACCGCCTATATAGTAAAAATATTTTTAAAAAAATAATATAGGTGCAACTTTATTTAAAAAAATAAAAAATAAGAATGGCCCATTCTAAATTGTAAATTTTCATTATTGACAATACCACGTATACAATAACATACATGACACATTTGTTATTCTGAATAAAATTAAATAAAATAAAAAAGATAAATATTAAGTAATAGTATAGGTTTTATAATTTTTTAATACTAGAAAATTATAGAATAAATTATGTATATATAATAAAAAAATTAGTTTAAAGATAAGATAAATAATTTGGGATAAAAATTACATAAATAATTTTATCGTTAAAAAAATATAATTTAAAATTTAATACTAATAATATTAAAATAAATCTTATATTATTAACACTATAAATAAAAAAATTACCAATCATCTATTTACAACTAATTTCAATCTTCCAATGTAATTGTAAATTTATTTATCTCAGAAAATAAAACTAAAATAACGATTTTTCTAAACCCAATTGGATACTTTTGGGGGGTGGTTGTCAAATCTTTATTAATTTTAATTATAAATTATAATTTTTTTAAATATTTATTATTTTTATTATAATTTATAATTATTTTATATTTTAATTACAAATTATAATTTTAATCAAAATTTTATAATATTTATTATAAATTATAATTTATAAATTATTAATTTAGACAATACAAAACAATATTTTTTTATCCTGCAATCCAAAATAATATATTACTTTAAAAATAAGTAATAATTTTTGGTACATACATCCCACCCACCATCCCATCATCGATAACGTCAACGACCATCCATGTCATGTCATGTCAGTCATAAATGTCATTGTCCATGTATGCGAGGATGTCATGCTTCTGCAGACATACGGATTACATGCCTTGTGATCATGATGAAACCTAGCCTTATTTATCTTTAAAATACAAAAAAAAACCTTTTCAGAATAAATAAATTTTATACAAAAAGAAAATAAATAAAAAAATAGATAAATAGGCTGGAAATCGAGACGCATGCAAAACCCTCATGATGTTGTCCTCTATGACCCACGCAAACCTTCCCATGCCCCCTCCCCGTTCCTTTTATCTGAAGCTTCCAATTCGCGCATTTTGTTCCCAAAATGCCCCTCTTCTTCACCTTATTTACTACCCTTTCATCATTAGCCCCTCCTCTTTCACTTTTGTAGACCATTAGACCTGTATCACTAATGGCTATTAATTGAGCTATTAATTTTGAAGGAAATGATTCTCACCCATTCACATCCTTATTTTTTTATATATATTTTATTTATTTTTATAATTTTGCATATGTATTTATAAATTTTTCTTTTGATTTAATTTACACTTTTATTAAAAAAATAAAAAAATTTTACAAATTAAATCTAAGTCAAAACACAAATAAATTAATTTGTTTGGATAACACAAATAAATTATTTTTTTAAAATTTAATTTGTGTAGGTTATTTTTGACTTATTTAGTTTATTGATTTATTTTTTTATTAGCTTAAAATTTGGTTTATTTTTTATTCAATTTACTCTTTTAATCATACATTTGATTTTTTTTTAAATTGTTTTAATTTTTTGAAATATTTTAAAAATAATAACTATTTTAATCTAAGGTACTTAATGGGCCAAAAACACATTATTTGTCTTGAAAATTTGTTAGCTTAAAAATTAAATCAAACAATGACCTAAAGGCCTTGTTTGGCAATCAACTTTAATTCGCCTTTAAATCGTGCTTTTTGCTTAAAACCCAAAAAACCAAACAACCTTGTTTGACAACCCAAAAGTTTTTACCCTTTTAACTTTTTTGCATTTTTACATAAATTTTTATATATTTTTTTAAAATATAAATTTTGTTATACACATTTATTTTTTTATAAAAAATTATATTTTTAAAATTTATTTGTCAAAATCTATCAAATAAGATTCATATTGAATATAAAATTATCTAAAAATAAAATTTAAAAAATTATAACAATTTATAGTTAAACTTTTTACCTTTTGGTTTAAAATCACTTTAAGCAAACTTTTTAATTTATTATCTTTTGATTTAAAATCACTTCATAATTATTTTTTTTATATTTATTTGGCTTAAAATGTATTTAAGCAAGAAACCTAACTTGCTAAGTTGCCAATCTAGGCCAAAGTAAACTTGTTTTATATATATATATATATATATAAATAAAGAAGCCTAACATAAATTTGCATTTCCCTTTTTAAAGGAATAATCAGTCAAAAGTTCAATTTTTAGATGTTGAAGTATATTTGATCTAGATGACCAAAAAAAGAAAAAGTGTGTTTGATCTACTTTAATTTTATTTAACTCTTAGATACATATTTTAAAAGTTTTATGAGCTAGGTTCTCTAATGTTAAGTGGATGAAATTGTCTTTATTATTGATACATTTTTTTAATTATTTAATATGCACCCATCACATCATTCCTTTCAACTTTAGCCATTGTTTGCACCTGTTTTTCTATAATCATCAACAATCATAGACATTTTTTTTTGGTGACTTTGGATCACTTTGGACGACCTTCTAGTGACTTTTTTTTTGGCGACATATAAAATTAATAAATTTTACTATTTATTATACTACCAACAATATAAAATAAATAAAATTTCACTATTAATTATATTCGAACATTACAATTTATATCTATTCGCTTCCGCGCCAATTATGTAGAACATGTAAATTTCACTGTTAACTGTATTCAAACAGTAAAATTTATTTATATTTGCTTCAATAACAGTCACACAAAACACAGATAATTTTCACTATTAGTTGTATTCAAACAGCAAAATTTATCTATGCATGTTTATAAAATAAAATCATGTCTATCGTTATCGTCCTATTTACCCATGGACGGACGCAGGATTTTAACTTAAGAGGACGAATTATTCTTGTAAATTTTTAAGAGAGTATATATTAAATTTTAAAAGGGTGAATCTATATAATTATGAAATATTTTAAATTAATACTATTATAATAGTAAATTTTTTAAAATCTTTAAGAGATGACCTCCCGCATTCATCCATTTCGTTTCATTACCGTATTTACCACTGCAACCATAAACAGTAAATATTTACTTTTAAAAATAAAAATAATTAAAATTACTTATGCTATGAGGATCGTAAAAAATGATTGCCAAAGGTCATCAAGGTGATGGAAGTGTTAAGGTAGATAAATAAATATAAAGAGTAATAAGGATATTTTAGTTTAATTTAATTCTGATAAAAATTAGAAATTAAAATTCCTTTTAATGGACCAAAATGTTGCATC
This sequence comes from Heliamphora exappendiculata, assembly GCA_034768845.1. NCBI lineage: Eukaryota > Viridiplantae > Streptophyta > Magnoliopsida > Ericales > Sarraceniaceae > Heliamphora > Heliamphora exappendiculata. The sequence goes on along the minus strand of JAOTRH010000016.1, from coordinate 3,395,153 downwards.
TTGTCAATGACCTTACACCGAAAATTTCATTCTTAAATCTCATTAAAAGTGGCATCTCTTCCCGATCTCAATTTATTTTCATCTTTTTAATTTTATGCTAATAATATAATATCATAACTTTTATTAAATATGTTCATTTTCTATAAAAAAAATATTTTTAAAATTTATTTGTCAAAATATATCAAATAAGATTCATATTAAATATAAATTTTTTTAAAAATTATAACATTTTTAAACCAAATTTTTTGCCTTTTAACTTAAAATATTTTAAGTCAATTTTTTTGACTTATTACCTTTTGGTCTAAAGTTTCCCTTATAGTTTACCAAAGAATTTTTTTTTTGCTTATTTAGCTTAATGTGTCTTTAAGCAAAAAATTTAACTTAAAGCCAAGTTATCAAACAATATTAGGTTTTGTGTCTCAAATTTCTAATATTCTAGTCTAGAAAGATGTTCGGGCATAGTGGAATGCTGAATGATATGAAAATATGTCACTAGAAATTTTGCTGACTACAGAGAAATTGAGACTTGTAAAAGATTGATCAAGCAGTCTGTGCAGGACCGTAGTTTTTTGTTTACTACTAGGATTGAAGCTGTTATGTTTTTTGGCCTAGTATATATATTATTAGCTTATGATAAAAATCTTAGGTATCGAAGAAAAATTATTTTATATTTTAGAGAGACTCGATTTAGATGTTAGGGAGAGTGTTGAGAGACAGAGAGATGTTCAATTTGATGTTACAAATATTGTGAGATAGAGAGTGAGATATGTAATCTTTATTTGTATATGATAAATTGATTTTTTTTCGTCCGTAAATATAAACAGTCAAATTACGTATATGTTTAATTCTTGTGAATTGTTCTTGTTTTTATTTTGTTTTGTATAGATTGAAGCTTACGTAGGAATTCATCATCCAACCCAATCATATTTTAAGGATTCAAATGTGTTCAAATCTTAAAAAACGAGGCTAAAGTAAAATTGCTATAAAACAATTGAACCTACCATAAATTTACAATTCCCATCTTAAAGGGACAATTAGTTAAAAGTTCAATTTTTAGATATTGAATTGTATTTGATCTACTTTAATTTTATTTAAGTCTTAGAAGCATGTTTTAAAAGTTTTATGAGCAAGGTTCTCTGATGTTAAGTGATATATATGGGTAAAAATTGTCTTTATTTTCCACCCACTTTCTTAATTGTTTAGTATACAGGCTTACCACATCATTCTTTTTAACTTTAGTCATAGTTGGAGATTATTTTTCTATGACCATCAACGATCATGTTTGTATAATTTTTTGATGACTTTCAATGACCCTTGAGTGATTTTTTTGGTGATACATAAAATCGATAAATTTTACTATTCATTATATATAGCACCAGCTACACAGAAGGGATAAAACTTCACTATTAATTATATTTAAAAAGTATAATTTATATATATTCGCTCAAGGGTTAGCTAAGTAGAACATATAAATTTCACTATTAACTGTATTCAAATAATAAAATTTATTTATATTCGCTCTAAAATCACACATGATGGATGATTTTTGCTATTAGTCGTATTCAAATAATAAATTATTTCTATGAATATTTGTAAAATAAAACTATATTTACCGTCGTCATCTCATTCACCACCACAACTATAAATAGTAAATGCTTATTTTTATTGAATTAAAATAACTAGAATTATGTATGATTTAAAGATTGTCAAAAATAGTTGTCAAACGTCACCGAAAGTGGTAGAGATATAGCAGTAGAGGATTGGATGTAAAGAGTAATAAAAATATTTTAATTTAATTTAACCCAATAAAATTTAAAAATTAAAATTCTTTTTAATGGACCAAATGTTGCGTCTTGCCATTCTTATAGCCCTTACACCGAAAGTTTCATTCTTAAATCTCATTAAAAGTGGCATCTCTTTCGGATCTCAATTTATTTTCATCTTTTTTTATTTAATGCTAATAATATAATAATATTAAAAAATAATATAATTTGTTTTCAACAATATTTAGAATTTAAATTTCTCTACTCTCACTCTTTTCACCCTCCCCATTTACACGCTGCTCCTTATCCAATTTTATATGCATTTTCATAATATCAAATAAATATATAAAATAATATAAGAATTTAAATATTAATTTATTTTTTTGAATTAAAAACTAAAATATAATATTTTGTTTTAAAACTAAGCTTTATATATTTATAAATACAAAAGAAAGTATTAGTCAATACAATCGAGAACGAGCATATTGAGACAGAGTAGAAAGAGAAAATTATATCTTTATTATAATTTTTATCAAGTGAAAAAAATTTGTGCAACCTCGGAGCGGGACACGAGCGCTTTATATGAGAAAATTATCTATAAATATGACATTTTAAAAAGAAATTTAACATTTTTATATTTGATAATTTTTTAAATAATTTATTCTTATTATTTTATAGACCTCATGCATCACATGGGTCACCACTAATATTTATTTTTATATAAAACAGCAGTGCGAACATCATTTTTCTTAATTGAAGTTGATGACTAAAAAATACTCTAACGTTGATATTTGTTGCTTGTTGTTAATAAACTTATAAAAAACTTAATTATTGCAAATAAAAGCAAAAAAATGAAATAATGCTTCTTAAATTCTAGCAAACAAATAGGCATGGATTTATAAATTTAAAAGAAAATTTTAAGATGGAACAATGAATATGAGTGTATGAAAAAAAAAAGCAATGTTTTTGAAATAGTATTTATTAGGTTTTTCTTTGTTTTAACTCGTTGAAAACTAGTAATTATGCAATTTAAGTACTTTAATTGCAAACTTCTAAAAATATACAAAATTCATTCTTTTTTCGAGCAATAGATAAATTATAAATTGAGTTTTTCAATTAGTGAAAGAGAGCAGTAGAAGTATTAAGTTTGCTTGGAATAATTTTAAAATGAAAAAAAAAAAAGCACACCACAAGCTACTTGCTAGAGAGAGAAGGGAGAAAGTTTGGACTTGTATAAAAAAGAGAAGGAATAATCTCAACCCTTTTATATATATATTTTTCCAAATAATTTGGACCTTGGGATGAAAAGATAAATGTTAAGGCCTCGTTTAGTACTATTTATAGTTTTTTATTTTTTATTTATGTAAAAATAAAAAAAATAAAAAAAAATATTTAGCACATAAATTTTTAAAAAGTGATAGTTGAAAGTTACGAATGAATGCAGTGGTCAGAAGTAGAGGCCGAATGTGTTATTCAGTGATGATAGTAAGAGGTAACAAAAGACGATAGTCGGAGGCGGTGGTTGAAGTGGGTGGTTGGAGGTAGTGGTTGCATATGGTGATCGGAAATAATAACAAGAGACAATGGTCGGAGAGGGTGGTCGAATATGGTAATTGGAGGCGGTGATCAGAGTTGATAGCCGAATGTAGTAGTCAGAGTTGGTAGTCGGATGTAGTAGTCGGATGTAGTGAAAAAAAAATACAATCAAAACTTGTTTACAAAACAAGTGAAAACATAATTTTTTTATTTATAAAATTTTTGTAATTTTTTAAAACTGTTTACAGTTTTTTAAAAATAAAAATAATTAACCAAATATGTTTTTGTTTATAGTTTACAAAAAATTTAAAAATAAAAACAAAAATAAAAAATATAAATATTACCAAACGGAGCCTAAGTATGTTGTGTTTTATAATATAGATTATTTATTACCCGTGTTTAAAGAGACTTAATTATATAGTAATTTAAAAGTAAAATAAAAAATAATATTAATAATTTGATAATTAATTAATTAGCTAATTTAAAGACATCTAATTTAAAATATGATATTATTAATTTGTTAATTTATAGATATAAAAAAGAATAAAAGAATAATAAAAATAAAACTAAATTATTTTTTTATTAGTTAAGTAAAAGAAGTTGTAAAATTAATAATTTTATTTTTACTTTTTTGTATAAAAGAATATAAGAGAAGGAAGAGAACATATTTTCTCATTTTAAAAATTAATTTTTTGACATTTATATAAATATTATGTCATATTATTCTATCTTGATATATAAATTTAAATTTTCTAAATATTGAAACCAGTAAACTAGACATTTTAGCTATTTATATAAAAAAAATCTAAAAATAGTCCCTGATTGGCAATTTGGTTCTTTTGGTTTTTTTTGCTAAAAATATAAAAAAATTAACTTTATTTATTTGGTAAGAAAGTCAAAAAATTAAATTAAAATATAAAATCTCAGAATATTCAAATCAAACTCCCACCGCTCTTAAAATATAATAATACTTCTTATTCAAAATTTATTTACTATCACTACCAACTACATATAATTGTTAATATTAAATATATAAAAGAGTAAAATTGTTAACTTTGAACAAAAAGTAAAAAAATTAACTTTTTACCCATAAAATCAATTTCAAATAAATTAGTTTAAAAACTAAGTTATCAAATAATTTACTTTAAACTTAATTTAACTTTTTGCTAAAAACGTAAAAAAAAAAAATTATCTTTTAATTATAGGTAATGCTAAGTGGGCAGTGGTTAATAGCTTAAAGGAGACAATTTTTTTTAATATTAATACACTTTTTAATATGAAATCTATTACTTTTAAAAATATCAACATATTTTATATATATATCTATATATTATATATTCCTTAATTATAATCTATAAAGCAGTGATTAGCATTTTTCTCTAAGAATTACCACAACCTCCTTTCCATCGAGCCTTGAAGTTTTTTTTTTTGCTTTGTCATAATAAGTTAAAAATATTCTTAATTAAAAAAACAACTTTTTTTTTATCTTATTTAAAATATAAAATAATTAAAAGCTCCACTTAAAATAGAATGACAAACGAGCACATATTTGAGCCTCGTTTAAAATAAGTACTTATATATTTTATTTTTGTTTTTAATGATTTTTTAAATTTTTTTTATCAAACTATTATTTTTTTATTTCTCTCATCAGTTTAAAAATTAAATATTCTTAATTAAAATATCATAAATTATGAAAAAAAAATATGTCAATAAATTAAATTATATGTTATTTATGTTTATCTTTAGTAATTTTTAAAAAAACTTTTGAATCAAAATTTTAATTTCAATATAAAAAGTAAAAAAATTATAATTAAAAAATAAAAAATAAAAAAAAAAACAAAAATACGAAATTCTCAAAATTTAGGCCAAACAGGGTTTCGGTGAATTGACGGTAATTTTGCAAGCTCTTGTATACCAATGGCAACTTTTGCAAATTTGCAAGCTTTTTCAGGGCATACTCTTCAGCCTTTTTCAGGGCATAGTTTTTTGAGCTCAGCTCTCTGCACCGTAGAGTGAAGACCTCCAAAAGCCGAAAGTGACGAACCAATGAAAAACACACAGCAATAAACAACAACAACATGTGAAACCAAAACCAATGCACAGAAAAGGCACTCACTTTCCTTTGTTTCAGAATTAGGGCTTTTTTGTTCACTCGAATTCAATGCATTTTCCTTTCGATGCGCACGATCACGAAGCAAGATCCACACTCTCAGAGAATCACCATCTCTATTAAGATCTCCCATTGACTACAAATAGTCTTTCTCTCTCCCTCCCTCCCTCCCTCCCTCCCTCTCTCTCTCTCTCTCTCTCATGTGTTGTACATTTATTTGTCATGTTCGGTTGTTCATGTGAAACTCTACATCATGTTTCAGCGTTTGGGAACGATTCGCGAGAAGTTTCAGAGGAATCTTCGGGACAATGAAGATCGGTTTCTGTTTTCTTCGTTCGATTCGGGCTCAAAGTGTTAAGATTTAAGGCTCTGGTCTTGTGATAACTCTGAGTTTAACTAGTCAGTGCTTTAATTATCGGGAGCTCTACTCGAAAGATTTCACGGCGTTTGGCGATTCGTGATCTGGAGATGGTGTGAACAACCACTTTCTTTCAATCTCTTTTGTTTTTCTGCAGAAAGTTTGGGGAATGGGACTGGAGCGGAAAATTTGTGTTTCCGAATTGCTTTTTTGTGCCTTTGTTTGTGTTGATATGAGGAAACGTTCCGGCGCTGCAAGTTTTTTTATGAAGTTCGATCTTTGGTGATCTCATTCGGTTTTAAAAGCTCTGAAATCGAAAGATTTTATATTTCTTGTGTTTGGCGCTGTTTCGTATTGTGAGAAAGCGTGTGTAACAACGTTCAAGTAAGGTAATCAGTTGTCCGTTGTCGGTTTCTTTGAAAAATCTTGCATTGTCTCGATTGGGTTAGGAGTATATTATAGACCTGAAAGACAAGGAAGGTTTAGAGACATTTTCTTCAATACTTGTTTAGAGCTCATTTTGTCTGCTTTTGATGGAGACAGTGCTGAGTTTGTGCTTCTAAAAGTGTGTAGAGTTGTGTGAAGCTTCTAGTCCCGGGGTATATTTTTGTGGTTTATTCTGTGATCACAATTGTTTTTTGAGTTTGAAGCGATGATGGCAATGTCCTGCAAGGATGGTAAGGCAGCGATGGACAACGGGAAATATGTCCGTTACACACCTGAGCAGGTTGAAGCCCTTGAGAGGCTCTATCACGAGTGCCCCAAACCCAGTTCCATTCGTCGCCAGCAGCTCATCCGTGAATGCCCTATTCTCTCCAACATCGAGCCCAAGCAAATCAAAGTTTGGTTTCAGAACAGAAGGTATATTCTATCTCTGTCACAAGTTTTATGTATAGGAAAGATACACGTTTTTTTGAATATTAGGCCGAGTTTAATTCATTGTTGTTTTTCTGCATTTTTTCCGCAACCAAAAGAAACTGATTGATGCCATCTGTGTTTGTATAGATGCCGAGAGAAACAGAGGAAAGAGGCTTCACGTCTTCAAGCTGTGAATAGGAAGCTGACGGCCATGAACAAGCTTTTAATGGAAGAGAATGATAGATTGCAGAAACAGGTGTCACATCTGGTGTATGAAAATGGCTACTTTCGCCAACATACTCAGAATGTGAGTATTTTTATGCCTATGAATCATTATTTTCCTTAATTAGATTAACTAAATCTGCAACCCAATATTTTTGCTTTAAATCTGTTATCAATGGATGATTGAGTTAAAAGGGAGGGTTGTTTTCGTTGCAGACCACACTCGCCACTAAAGACACAAGTTGTGAATCGGTGGTGACGAGTGGTCAACACCACGTGACGCCTCAGCATCCGCCGAGGGATACTAGTCCTGCAGGGTTAGTGGGGATACGGTTGTTGGGTCGTTTTCCTGTCATCTGCTGTGTGACTCACCTTGTTGCGTGTGTTTTGGCTAGTTGATTTATATGTTTTTTGTATTTTTTTTTCCAGGCTTTTGTCCATTGCAGAAGAGACTTTAGCAGAGTTTCTTTCGAAGGCCACTGGAACCGCTGTCGAGTGGGTCCAAATGCCTGGAATGAAGGTGACTGCTACTTTAAAATAATAAATGTACATGGTTTTATTTGAAATGCGTGCATTATTATTATTTTTTAGTGCTTTCTACTCAATTATTTGAACTGTCCTCACCTTGCTAAGTATACTACAGAACACAGTATTAACTTCTGAGACCCTCCCCCATAAGATATTTTTTTCCAGGTTTCTGTCCTTCATTATTAGAAAATCTGATTTGCTTATTTTGATATTGTATTATTTATATTAATGAAATGGCTAATGCGAATTGTTCTGTTAAAAACCTAGTCCATAATCTGGCTCCGTCTGAACTAATATGTCTCTCATATGCTTAGCCTGGTCCGGATTCCATTGGAATCGTTGCTATTTCTCATGGTTGCACTGGTGTGGCAGCACGAGCTTGTGGCCTGGTGGGTTTAGAGCCTACAAGGGTGAGATAACTCGGTTCCCGTCCGGTTTTTTTTCCCTTCTTTTCACATAAGTAGAGTTCATGTGCAGTATTAATTTGCTGTGTTACTTCCAGGTTGCTGAAATCCTCAAGGATCGGCCTTCGTGGTTCCGCGACTGCCGAGCTGTGGATGTTCTGAATGTGCTGCCTACCGCTAATGGTGGAACCATTGAGCTGCTTTACATGCAGGTAGTGTTACTATTAATTCGTGTGTTCATTATCTATGGTAAAGCATTCTTGGAATAATTGCTCAATGGGTTTTGGGATTTTTTTCTATTTTCTTAGCTCTATGCACCAACAACTTTGGCACCTGCTCGTGACTTCTGGCTGTTACGCTATACTTCTGTTATGGAGGATGGCAGTCTTGTGGTAATTGGTTCTTTATTAATTCCATGTTTGTTTAGTTATTATACATAGCGCTGTTGCTCCTGGTCTGCTGCTGGCACCACCAACAGATCTCATTGTTTAATGAGCCACTTGAAATCCTCAGGTATGTGAAAGATCACTTAGTAACACCCAAAATGGGCCAAGCATGCCACCAGTGCAGAATTTTGTGAGGGCAGAAATGCTGCCTAGTGGGTACCTGATTAGACCTTGTGAAGGGGGTGGCTCAATCATCCACATTGTTGATCATTTGAATTTGGAGGTAAAGAAGTCACCTTGCATTGTGTATACTATGGATTGTGCCTTTGAAAAAAAGTCATTTTGGCATGTTGATATTCTTGACAAGGCATGGAGTGTTCCAGAAGTGTTGCGTCCGCTATATGAGTCATCAACTGTTCTATCTCAAAAGACAACAATGGCGGTGAGACTGTTGTTTTACTTCCCCATGCACATTCAATTATTTGACGGTATTTCATATTATGATTTCTTGATGACGACCCTCCTTTTCATACAGGCTCTGCGCCAATTGAGGCAGATAGCTCAGGAGGTTTCTCAATCTAATGTCACCAATTGGGGAAGAAGACCTGCAGCTCTACGAGCACTTAGTCAGAGGTTGAGCAGGTTTATACATTCTTCTCCTTTGGCATCATCAACTTGATATGATATTTTTCGTCTGCTGTCTAGAAATAGCCTTATGGTTTTTTTCTTCTGGCAGGGGCTTCAATGAGGCTGTTAATGGGTTTACTGATGAGGGGTGGACTATGATGGGAAATGATGGCATGGATGATGTTACCATCCTTGTGAACTCTTCTCCTGAGAAACTAATGGGTTTAAATCTAACCTTTGCTAATGGGTTTCCAGCTGTCAGCAATGCGGTCTTGTGTGCTAAAGCATCAATGCTTTTGCAGGTCAGCATACTGAATTTGTTTTATTTGTCAGGATATTCAATTTATCATTCTTCAATTATGTTGCCTGTGCATAGATTGTTAATTAAGCACCCATTGATGGAAATTGCTATCCAATTGTTTTGGAGAGCATTTTTCATGAAACTTTGAAGTGTAGAACAAGCGAGCTTTTGATAACTTGTTGTTGGGATATATGAAGCTCATTCTACTTCTTTGTCAATCTATTCAGTGAATTGCTCTATCACTGATTTAGGAAGCTTATTTGCATCACTGAGTTCGACGAGTATACTGAAGTTGATTAGGGGTCATGCTGTTTTAAGTTTTTAACTTGATCTGCAGATGAGCTGAGCCTAGTTGAGCTTTGTAATGAGCTTGGCTCGCTTGAAAATTAGATGGTCTTAAGCTTGACCTCGAGCTTAAAGAATAAAGCTCAAGGTTAGCTCAACTTGAGCACACAGTCAGAAGAGCTCAAGCTGCACATGAACAACTCGGTTCATTTGTAATGCGGTTCCTCAAGATACCCTCCCGGACAAAAAATGTTGGTAAATAGTATAAAACCAATAATCATGCTTATTGCTAGGTGCAAAACCGTCTACTCTCCCATGCTTTCCTTGCAAATCTGGGTTTCAAGCAGGGGTGGGGAAAGGTTCCTTAGTGCTATTTAGCACAATAAATAGACATTGGATTAAACTAATGAACTACCATGGGAGACTTGAGATTGTGCTTGCCATTCACCAGTGCTACGCCTGCATGCCCTTAATTCAAGTCAAGGTAAAATTGTTGGGAAGAGATCATCCTTGCCCCTGTGCTTGAGGGCTTCACCTCACCAAATTCACTGGGAACCCCAGTATTTGTGCCTTCTTACCAAGCCACTTTTGTCCTTTATCTCATCTTTGCACTTGGGTTGTACATCTGTTAGTTTCAATGTGCATCAGGATTTCTATGCAACTGGTTTCTGCAACTTGGTTAGCATAGGAGTTTAGTTGCTCTGCCTTTATTATTTGCTGCGTGGAAAATGATCAAACTTATTGAAGGTGGTATGTGTCGTGATGGCGAACAGAATGGATCTCCTTATGGATTATTTCTATTTGATCTTAAGCTTGTATTTTGGCTTACGGAATGTTTGGATAAAAATATTTTATTTAGTAGTGATGTGAATTCCAATTCAATCCTAGGTGCGAATTCTTAAAGGCCATTTTGGTGCGGATTCATAAGGGCTTCTTCTTGATCGTTTGCATCAATTTTCTTCCTGATCGTTCTACATCAACTTGGTTGGATAAAAATATTTTCTTTAGAATTGATGTGGAATTGTGGTTTTCAGTTCAACCATAGGTGCTGATTCTTAGGTTTCTTTAGTTGTGGATTCTTAAAGGCCCTTTATATGCGGATTACTAAAGGCTTCTTCTTGATGGTCTTGTATCAATTTTCTTCTTGATCGTCTTGCATCATGTCGCCAAGTATTGGATTGCTTATTCTGTTCTGCTGGGCCAGTGGTCATATCAGGTTCTTCCGAGTGTTCAAATTCTTCTTGCATTGCTGTTAGTATAACATGATAACATCATCATTATGTTATTTTTGCCATATTTTTGGAGTGTGGTAATGGTGTGTAGATTAGGGAAAATTTTCATTACAGTACTTTCTTAATTTAATTAATGATGACAGCCTTTTAGCAAGTTTAAGTAAATTGATGATTATCATTATATGGTCTATTTATTCACATTTCTCGAAATCCTCCTTCTACTTGTTGTATTCGTATTCTCATTTCAACCACTACATTTCTTTATATGCTCTGCTCTGTCTCACTTTCCTATCTTTCAGAATGTGCCCCCAGCAATACTTCTTAGGTTCTTGCGAGAGCACAGGTCAGAATGGGCAGACAACAATATTGATGCTTACTCAGCTGCAGCTGTTAAAGTTGGCCCCTGTAGCTTACCAGGGGCTCGAGTTGGAAGTTTTGGGGGTCAAGTTATACTTCCACTAGCCCATACAATTGAGCACGAAGAGGTAAGTAATCTCATCCTGATTTACCGGTAACATCACTAAATCTGTTGTTTTTCTAGACCTTTCAAATAATTTTCTTAAAATTTTGACATTGATTACACATTCTTCGTTTCCCATATTAGTTGCTGGAGGTCATTAAGTTAGAAGGTGTTGCCCATTGCCCTGAAGATGCAATAATGCCCAGAGACATGTTTCTCCTGCAAGTAAGCTTGGGTTCCTTGCATGTTTCATGTTATATTTACCATATGAATGAACTATGTAAGAAGTGTTGTACCAGATCTGCCAATAGCTTGCTTATGATAAGTCTTGCCTGTGCATCTAGGGACCACTGGTCAAATCAATTTTATTGGCTGAATCAGCTCTTCTACCGAGACGGTTTCCATTTTTACTGCTAAAGTTGCCTTCCAATATTCTGCGTTGTTTACCTTTTTGTTGATGTGCGTGCAAACAGATCTTTCATGCACTTGTGTGATGTTTTATCCTAAATCTGTTACCATTAGACTTAGTAGGCAGGATAGGCCATCAAGGAGTTGTTCTGATAAAGATTTTTTTTTCTTTTTT
>JAOTRH010000016.1:3353632-3383400 GCA_034768845.1 Heliamphora exappendiculata | reverse complement strand
AGGGAGAGAAAAGGCATGGGTGCTTCTTGTTTGAGAGAAGGAAAATGGGTTGAAGAGAGAAATGGTGAGCTCTGATGGTGGTGGCGGCACATAGAAGAAAATTGGAGATATTAACAAGGGCAATATAGACTTTTGAAAATATAGTTACTGGAGTTGGACTTACCCAATTTCAAATTGTAGTTAAAGACTTCAAGTAAACACAACATTCATGGAGTTGGACCGCATATTCCATAAATGTTGTGTTTACTTTTGAACCATTGGGGCTTATGTATAGAGGTAAAGCATAATTACGCCTAAAAACCACACGCATGAGTTTCAGACAACCCCAAAGGGCACTCCACAAATGGCTGTGCTTGGTCTGAAATTAGTCTAATACAGTGAATATCATTACTGCTCTCTTTTCTAGTTTCATGCAATTAGGATTGTGTTAGGGCTGGTGTTGTTAAGAATGTGCATATGTTAATTGTTGAAGGTCTGACCACTAACTTAGCCTGTCATCTGGGTGATCACCTGGTGACTCTTCCAAATAAGTTAGTGCAATCTTTCCTGGATTTGTCTTCAATAGCCGTGACAGAAATTTTTGGATAAAAACTAAATTTTGTGGAACCTGATAATTCAAATGTAGTTATGGGTTAGTAACGGCAAAATCCACAGAGGGAGATATTTTTGTTAATCTATATAGGTCCGTTTTACTGGTTTGTTCTATAAAGTCCTTGGTCTTTGATACATCCATTAGGTTCAGGTCCCTATCAATTTTGCTTAATGCCCCTGTTTATACTTTACAGCTATGCAGTGGAATGGATGAGAACGCTATTGGAACCTGTGCTGAACTTATATTTGCTCCTATTGATGCCTCTTTTGCTGATGAGGCACCTCTTTTGCCTTCTGGTTTTCGCATCATTCCTCTTGATTCTGGGAAGGTTGGCATCTAGTTTACATTGAAGTTGCTGGATTTGGTTGGCATTCTGTTTATTTTTTCATCCCTTGAACTGATCTCTGGATGTACATTTATTTGATGAACTGCAAAATTGTGCAGGAAGCATCCAGTCCAAATCGCACCCTTGACCTTGCTTCTGCCCTTGAGATTGGACCATCTGGAAACAAAGCATCAAATGACTATACTCTTAACGGTGGCAGTACAAGATCTGTGATGACAATAGCGTTTGAATTTGCATTTGAAAGCCACATGCAAGAAAGTGTTGCATCAATGGCCCGCCAGTATGTCCGAAGCATTATATCATCTGTTCAGAGGGTGGCATTAGCACTCTCTCCATCTAATCTAAGTTCCCATGGTGGTCTTCGGCCTCCACTGGGTACTCCTGAAGCAAATACGCTTGCCCGATGGATATGCCAGAGTTACAGGTGTGTCACATGAGTTCTTTTGTTTAAGTCTATACACATTGCATAAGTTTTGATCAGCATGGTGCTTTTGCCCATGTTGTGTCGGGATCGAGGGCTCAACATTCACGCTAACAACCAACCAAAGAGCTTGGATGTGGAGATCTATTTATAATTTACTAATTTATGTTATCCTTGTTGCTCTCAACATCCTGTTCTCACTTTCATATGATTTAAAAGCACTTATATGTTTTAAAATTTTGAAATTCAGCCAGTTATGCCGGACTTCTAGAAAAGCAGATTTTGTTTCCTGAATTTGCTTGGATAAACTTCTTAATTACCTTCTCTATACACTGTTCTTGTGAAGTTAATGTTTCCAAAAAATGTATGGCTTACTCCTGTTCAAGTAACAAATGATTTCAAGGTGCAATGGAGCATGGCATTGATATCAACACATTTTTTGGTTAGTGGGATAAAAAGTAATTTTTGAATTCTATTCCCAGGAAGTGTAGTATTTGGTCTTTGTTCGGAGCTTCAAATAAAAATTTGTGCTCTCGTTGGTCCCTGGTGACAGATTTCTTGTTTATTTCTCAACAGGTGCTACTTAGGAGTAGAGCTGCTCAAGTCTGGCAGTGAGGGAGGTGAATCCCCCCTTAAAACACTTTGGCATCACTCGGATGCTATTATGTGCTGCTCTTTAAAGGTGTGTGGCTTAACTTTTTCATCCGTATCTCGTTTATCGGTCTTGAATTGTCTTCCTTCGGTATTATTTTTTAATAATTACAGTTCATGCTTTTTTTTGCTCCTAAAAAAGTTACAAAGCCCATCAAAGCTCCAAAAGCTGAAAGATTGGTGTTTTTATTTTGACAAGGCATTTTTAAGTTTTACCTGTTTCTTCCAAGAAATTCTTGATGTACTGGTGATATTATTAGTCTTATAGGGTTACGAGTGTGGCGATGCTTCTGTTGCTCTTTTTGGGTGCTGATGGATATAATTTTCGATCTGGTTCTTTCAATAAATGCTGATGCACTTATTGTTCTACATCAAACTGCAATTGCAACAGTAACGGAGGAAAAATTATTGTTGCCCCAAGGGACCACGTGGTGCCACAAGCTCCTTGGGAGCAACACGATCATGTGAGGTTAAGCCATGCCCTTTGGGGCACCGACTAATTGTTTGTAACACAGATGCCTTTTTTGTATGTTTGATTTGGTTAGTTTAGGCTACTTACAACACTTGACCAAAGAAATAATGTGAAGTTATTGTGACAGTATTAATGATTCAGAATATTAGTATTAGACAATTTTTCTTCGCGCTTCTTTTACAAGCTCAATGTTTTTTCGTTTTAACTTAATCTTTGAATGCAGGCATTGCCAGTTTTCACCTTTGCAAACCAGGCTGGTCTTGACATGCTTGAGACAACCTTGGTTGCCCTTCAAGACATAACTTTGGAGAAGATCTTCGATGATCATGGAAGAAAAACCCTGTGCTCTGAGTTTCCACAAATAATGCAACAGGTTACCTATTTTGTCTTAGAGGAATTAGTAAGATAATGAACAACTAAGGTCGCACAAACCAGACGTTGGTTAGGTAGAATCTGCTATTGAGATCTAATAGCATGGAATGTGTAGAATATGAATCATGTTACTTTTGAGACTTCAGGAGTTATAAACTATAAATAAAATGACGTGTGCTCAGCGTCAAACACCGAACATATTATGCTTTGCCACTTTCCTAAGGGGGAAGGCGTAGGTGTTCTAACTTTTAATTCCAATTAGGATGTCTTGATTTTTTAATTTTTTTAAAGTAAGATGTTAAATACCCATTTTGAGTTTTCCATTTGTTTTCATTTAAGATTCCTTGTGTTAACTAAAATAAAAATAAGGACTTTTTTTCTTGATCTCGTGTTGAGAGGGTAGGGTAGCAATAGGGAAGCCGGGCCGGGTGCCTCAGTTTCTTGCTCTTTCGCTCTTAGAAACTTTAACAAGCTCATGATAGGCTATTATAGGCTGAATGCTCTGATTTTAACATAGTTTTTGCTTCTTTATTTATTTATTTTTACTTTTTTGTCGTTTTGGCATATAGGGTTTTGCGTGTCTTCAAGGTGGCATATGTTTGTCAAGCATGGGGAGACCAGTTTCGTATGAGAGAGCTGTGGCTTGGAAAGTGTTGAACGAAGAAGAAAACGCACACTGCATCTGCTTCATGTTCATGAATTGGTCATTTGTGTAAGGGTCAGAATTACTACTATGGTGTAGAACTCTTAAAATACTGCTCTTATATTCTCTCTCTTCTGTTATATGTGGAACCTGGAGAAACTGTTAGGGACTCCGATATGTGTTGGTCGTGCTTCGGCGATCGTCTGACTTTAAATCTGATGCTATGCTTTTGTTAGAATTCTATTTCGGGCATTTACACACCTGTGCATGCCCACCAAAACCCCTAATATCACATCGTTTTAACCTAATCATGTCAGCTCTTTTTCATTTGATGATTTATGGAGAATCATGTGATATTAGTTCTTATTTATGACAGGTTCTGGTTCCCTGGCTTTACTTTGTACTACTCTGTGCCCTATAGTGCCTAGTCCGCGTGAGAAGCTATGAGAAAAGAAAAGAAAAAAAGAAGAAAATATTGCTCAAGTTCTAAAACAAAAGAAAAGAAGAGAACAATATTTTTTTACCCCATCTTGCTTATCTATTAAAAAATGTTACAGGAAATATTGAGTACAGGTAAATCTACAGATGCGAAATGAAGTAGAAAACACTGATAGATAACAAAAAGCTAGTTTAAACAATAATGAAGAGAATGTGTGGAAAAACCGTAGTGGTGAGATGTAAATCGAACCCGAAAAGTAGTATTTTATATAACAGCTGTGTTACGTGTATAGATCACCGATTAAAATACAGATGTTATGCTATAACGAGAACTCTTAGTTTATAGTAAGAGTTTTTATGATCGTTTTACATCAGTATTTTGATATGTTATTTGTATATGTGAACTAGTATAGCTGTTATATGAAATACTACTACTTGGGTTCGATTTACATCTAAAAACTTACTATTATATGAAATATTACTACTTGGGTGGGTTCATTTACATCTAAAAACTTACTAGCAAGAGTTTATAGTAGCAGTTTTTGTGTTCTACTCACATTTGTGTTTTGATCGATAATTTGTGTTTGTGCACTTATTTTTTTTCTTCATATAAGCACTATCATCATTGTTGCTACCGACGTTATGCTTCCCAACAATCATTCTCCCGTAACCCTCTTGCCTCTGTTGTCACTGCCACCTTCCTGCCTTAATTGTCAATCCTTCTGCCTCCATTGTCACCAATATTATTATCGGAAGTTGACAAAGTTATTTTTAGTAGTTT
This sequence comes from Heliamphora exappendiculata, assembly GCA_034768845.1. Lineage (NCBI taxonomy): Eukaryota > Viridiplantae > Streptophyta > Magnoliopsida > Ericales > Sarraceniaceae > Heliamphora > Heliamphora exappendiculata. The sequence continues at coordinate 3,378,684 of JAOTRH010000016.1, read as the reverse complement.
ATTAATTTTAATTATAAATTATAAATTTTTTTAAAGTATTTATAATTTTTGTAATAAGTTATAATTATTTTTTTTATTTTAATTATAATATATAATTTTTATCAAATATTTATAATTTTAATAATAAATTATAATTTTTAAATTATTAATCTTATTAATAGCAAACAAGGTCACTGTTCTTCCCATCACAAGTACAACTATCATCATCACATGTACCTTGGAATCACAGCATCCCACTTCACTAATTCCATACCCCACTATAGCCACCGTCATCACATAAACATCAACGTTGCTACCACCTCCCTTTTTTACTATTTTTATTTTTATATATAAAAGATTTAATGTTTAATGTATAAGAGTAAATGTGATATGGTACAGGTTATATGACAATTTTTTTTAAGAAATATTAAATTAATATAATGTGAGATCGATAAATAATATCAAATACATGAAAAAGTTTAATTATAATATATTAAATCAAATGCATGAAAAACGCTGGTTGGGGTGATCATATTGGGAAGGAGCATAGTATGTTATCTAGGCAGGGAAACCATATATATTTGCCCTTTCTTAATGGTGCATTTTTTGTATTCCCATTGCAGGGTTGGCCCCGACTAATAGGGGCTCTTGGCAAATTTTTTTTTTGTTGACAATTTAGGGTGTCTGGGTTAATTTATGCGTATCTCGATTAATTTTACCGACTATTTGTGAAGATTTTAATTAAAGCCAACGTTTCGTATAGATTGATTTTAAAAAATTGATAGAACTTAAGAAGTTTCGAACTTGAGACTTAAGAGGGAACAAAATCTTAAGTTTTAAGTCTCGACTACTAAATCAACTCTTTAGAAGGTTTTGGTAAACATTTTAAAGTGCACTTTATAAATTTATTACTCACAAATTTTTAAGATAAAATTATTGTAAAAATTTTAAAAGATACAATTTGTTTGGTTGTTTTATGTTTTGGTAATATCTAATTTAAAATCAAAATAGCATCAAACAAACTTTAAAAACTAGTTGTTATCAAAACAAGACAAAAAGTAGAATTAATAGTAGCAAGTAATCCATAAAGCACTATTCTTGTTTACATTTTGCCTCAAAATTACTAAATAAAGTTGCATACTCAAGGTTATCTATCATTTGTTTTTCAATTGACAACATTGGTAATCCATTTAAGTTTTTTCATGATATAGTTGACCCTAGTAAGATTTGATCAATTTTAACTTAATTTGATATGCTTTTTTATCCATAAGCCAACTGTACCAATATCTTATATAAAATTCATGCATTTGTAAAACAACTATAATCACATATGATCACAACTGAAGCTTCAATAATATATAAAATATTTTTTTTGGGGTCTTTGGGTTTGGGCGCTATAACTCTTAACAGTTTTTATTTAGTAATTTATACAAAATATTATAGAAGGTATTAAAAATTTAGAACCAAAAACCTATGTTTTTGGGCAACAGTCAGGGGCTCAAGACGGCCGCCTGTAGCCTATAACTCAAGGGCCGGCCCTGTCCCTCTGCAGCCTAAGCATTCTAAGCACAGTTTCAGAATCTCTTAATTGGTTCTAAACAATCATTTTCACAATATATACTTGTATTCTCATAAAAAGAAAAGAAATCAAAGAAAATAAATCTAGCATTTTCGCATTATTATATCCTCTTATCTTTTCATTTTCCTATAAAAATTCATGATCTAAACGCAATCCCAAAACAGAATTCCGCAAACACAAGAATAATCACAACAAACAAATTCTCTACTAATTAATATTGTTTTTATTAATTAGGTTAGATGCATTAAGGAGAATACATTGATCAGGCCATGAATAGATTACAGACGAAGACCTTCTGACCAACTGAAAACCCTAGTTGGGTAACTTAGTGAATTAGCTGGAAAAGACAGGGAGGAAAAACCCTATAGGGTTAAGAACCAACAAAATATAGAAGAAAGAAGCGCATTTAGTGAGCAGTCCCTAGTCGAAAAAAACCTTGATTGGTAACTAAAGGTTGCTCCAAATTGGTGATTAAATTTCGACAAGCGATCTGTTAAGATTCATCAATTGCCCATTGTCAGGTCGCTCATCTCTCTGGTAATCGCCGGAATACAGCTCGAGCTTCTTGCGATACCGCCGTTCTTTGCCCCGGCATTGCCTTTCTCCCGGGGACTAATCGACTTCGCTCGAGCGGTCCTCCCTCCCATCGTTGCGCTCTTCTTGAGGATCTCTCTCATGGCCGCGGCTTGGCACAGAACGGGATAAGCCCTGCCGAGCTTGTTAAACCTGACGCAGGCGCTCATGTGAGCGCTCAAAGCCTCTTCTCTCTTCCCTCCGTTCTTTTCCACCTCTTCCTTCACCGCTTCGGCGCACAACCCGCACACCCACTTCCCGAAGAACTTGTTCCTCACCCTCTCTATGTACTCCGGCGTGCACTCTTCGACCATTCCACAACACTCGCATTTGGCGTCTTCGACTTCGGATATCGGCGGGAGTTCTACGTCGGCCATGGCCTCTTTCCCGAGCTGGAACGAAATGTCGGAGACTGTTCGGTGGAGGCCGTCGGTGGAGAGTCTCGGCGGCATTTTTAAGGCGCCGGTGCTCCGGGAGAAAGAGCTGGTAATGGCCTCTCCGTGCGGCGCCATCGGAAGATATTCAAATAACTTGAAGTCGAAGTGGGCTGGAGGGTTAAGCAGCAAAAGAGAAAAACTTTTGTTGCAGGAAATTGAGGGTGGTGTCGAGGTGGAAGAAGATAAGACCATGTTTGCCATAATTTATAGTTGGATTTGTGGAGGAAGGAGACTCTCATGTCGCTGTTAAGTTTGCACATGAAGGGTCGTGAATCTGCATGATTTTTCATGATGCTTCGAAAAGGAAAGCAACATTTTATTTTTTATTTTTTTATTTTTGCACAAAATACACTTACATCCCTTTTACTGTAGCGAAATCACACTTTTATTCTCTTTACTCTCTAATATTATTAATCTCCTTAGTCAATTGACACGGTTAATGATATAACAAATTGACTAAAATATCCTTATTATATATAATGAATTTATAAAAATTACGTACCTTAATTTTATCTCTCAATTCGATACGCAAAACTCTACTTAAATTAATTATTTAACAAAATTTTATACACCGTCGCAGCATATATTCCTTTATCACCTTATCATTTATCATCCCCGCCAAAAGAGGTCGCCGTTCTCAACCCTCTCTAGAACAATTGTCAACCCTCCTTCACTAATGTAAGAAAACGTATCGACTAAAAGAATACTAACACCAAAATATACAAGCCTGTTTGAATTAGATATGCTTTTGCTAATAACAAATACATTAAAAAGAAAATTCTCTCATTTTCTTTAATCTTAAAATTAATTCTTTTAGCTTTGAGGCCCGTTACAACTTATTTATTATACCAAAATTATAAGTTAAGGACTCAGTCCATTAAGAAAGTTAAACCCTACAAAATTTCTAATTAATAAAAAATTTTCAAGAAAATAAATTTTGATATCAACTCAAATTTATCTACTAAAAATATATAAAATTGTGCCTAAATAGGTGGCACAAAAATAAAAAACTTGTTAAATAATGTTATTACCAAGATTAAGATTTCCTAAAATGTCTTTTGCATCACTCGCCTACCATTATCATCCCCCATCGCCAACATTGTCAACTCTTCCTCGCCCACCATTGTTTTCTCTCCCTTCTATTTCCTCTCCACTAGATTTGAAACTCAACTAAAACCCTCGACCTCGATGATTGGCGAATTGGAATGCGAAATCTCTCTTTTGATTGAGGAGATGTTGTGTTTGATTGAGTAGGGGCAACGTGCAATTAAGTAGGTGATGTCCAACGGATGTAGTGATGTGAAATGAAAGTATTGTACAAATGCGATTGAGGTGTTGAGGTGGTGGTTGTGCAATAGATGTGTGGTGTTGTGATTGTACAATGGAGGTATCCAGTTGTTGTGTAATGAAGATGGGGATGAGATGGAAGAGGTCCAAAAAGAGGGGATCAGGGTAAGAGGGAGGGAGAACGGAGATGGAGAGTTGGAGGAGGATGAGTGGGAAGGGGGTTCCGACGTGGAGGTAATCAGTATTTAGATGGGTAATAGGTGATTTTTGGTAGCGAGTTAGTGGTGATACTTATTATCTCATATGTTTCTCTCTCTCATGATGGCAAAGATAACGTTGTGCAATGAAGGTGTTGGGGTAGCGAGGCCTTATTTAGATCGGATGAAATTCTAAAGCAGGTACATGTTGCACTTGTTTATGTCTTTGGCAGGCCTGGCAACCATACGATTCAAAAAAGAAAAAGTATTCAAGAACAGTCGAAGATGAAGACGAAATAAAACCCCCCAAAAGTGACAAAAAAGCAATCCTAGCCTTAAGCGAGTAAGGGGATGTCAAATCCACACATCTTAAGGAGTGAATCCATCCAACGCAGATGTAGGAGTCCAGTTGATTAGTGGGAATGGGATTCCGACGTGGAGGTGATCAGTATTTAGATGGCTAATAGGATATTTTTGGCAGCGAGTTAATGGATTATCTCATATGTTTCTCCCTCTCTCTCTCTCTCTCTCTCTCTCGTGATGGAGAAGACAACGTTATGCAATGAAGGTGCTAGGGTAACGAGGCCTTATTAAGATCGAATGAAATTTATCTAAAGATGGTACATGATGCAGTGGTTCATGTCTCTGGCAGGCCTGGCAACCATGTGATTCAAAAAAGAAAAAGGAAATGGGTACAGTCGAAGACGAAAATGAAATAAAACTCCCAAAGAAGTGACAAAGAAGGAATCCTAGCCTTAAGCAAGTAAGGGAATATCCAATCTACACATCTTAAGGAGTGAATCCATTCATCGCTGATGTAAGAGTCCGGTTGATTAGGTGGACGGTTGTAGCTTTCTCTCTAGCCATCCAATGGAACATTCATCTGGTACTTCATACTCTTAGCCATTTGAACAATTCTCTGATTCATCTCTTTAATGGGTAAGAAAGGTGTGGGCAGGGATGAAGAAGGTTGGGGCTCGACATACACTAGAGTGGAAGAGGTGGTGTTATGGTTAGATTGGGGTTGGGGTGGTTTATGCTTAGTAGTAGTAGTAAGAGGTGGTGTTATGGTTAGATTGGGGTTGGGGTGGTTTATGCTTAGTGGTAGTTAGTCAAATAATAGAGGGTTAAACTGTAGTAGTAGCAGCAGCCAGTCAAATAATAGAGGGTTAAACTGTTACCTATTTTTGTAAAGTATGGAATGATAGTGATATTTCATAAGGAAAGGGAGTGAGAATGTGATTTTACCAAAATAAAAGAGATCTAAGTGTATTTTACGCTAATTTTTAAGAAAAAATTACAGGAACACCCCTTACACTCTTTTCGTGTATCACATAACCCCTTGAATTAAAACTCGTACAAAATGATTTCCTACACTATGTGTTTGTATCACTTTGCCCCCTCCATTAGGAGGTGTTCTTGTAATTTTAATTAATAGTTATGGGGGTAAAGTGATATAAACAAATAGTTATAGAACTAATTTGTACGAATTTTTAATTCAAGGGAGTTAAGTGATATACGATAATAGTGTAGGGGGTGTTTCTGTAATTTTATTTTTAAAATTTTGATTCCAAACAATAAATATTATACTGCATAAATTGTCGCATACTTACAAGTAAGGTAGACTCTACAAAAATTCTTTGTATGAACTCATCATACTTTTGAATACATAATATTTTGTGAGTTTTGTATCCTTTAGATTTAGATTTAGATTTTGGCTTTAAAGATATAATGAAGATGAATTACGGTAGTTCCATCTAGAAGGGTATTTTGGATGAATCGGTAAAATGACTAGTCATTTTAGGAGAAAATATTCAATGCAAAGATGAAATACCATGTTCTTTTATTATCATTTAAGTAGAGACCAAAGATTTTGAGCGGCAAAATGCAAAAAGTTTATAGTAGGCACCTTTTTTAGTTATTTTAGTTATAGTAATTTAAAATTTTTCTTACAGTCATTTTATAGTTCTACTGTGTATACTTATAACTAGCTATAGTCTGTACTGAGTTAGTTATCTCAATTTTAAATTTTGGTTAATTATTTTAATTTTGGTTTTGGTTATTTATGACAATTTTTAAGCTGAGTTATGAAGTTATTTTAATTTTGGTTAGCTATTTTAACTTTGACTTTTAATTATACAAATTTAAACTTAATTATTAAATACACACAATATACATTTATAATAAGTGTACATACTAGTTAAACCCAATAATCTATCACATGGGCATGTATATATATTCAACCCCACCATGCAGTTCAAGGTGCATGAAGTAAAGACGATCTTGTAGTCAAATTTAATTAGTGAAATAATTCTTTTATATATTATTTTATTATTAAATAGCAATATTATGTGTCAATGGAAATGTGACTAAAATTTTATTCGTCAAATAAATAGGCAAATTAGGCCTAATTTGAGGTCAATGTTGTTCCCAAAGCATAACACACATGTGGTACTAATCAATGCGTCCAATTTTGAATCCCTCTCCATAATTCAAATTGTTCATCTAATACAGTCCAATGAGGAAATCAAACTATGCAAAACTCATATTAATCTTACAATGTCATCGGATCCACGAGCTCATAGCTTTTTTTTTTTTTTTAAAAAAGACACTTACTAAAAAATTATTCTAAACTCTTACTTAGTCTATATAGTGCATGAAACTCACGGTATATGCAGTAGGTTAGTAGGTAGAGGATATTACATCGCATCTTAGGGTTTTTGTTATCGTTCACAGCGATTAAATATTGATTGATGTTCGGGGATCCGTTCGAACAAATAATTTTTGTGTGGCAGGAATAATACTTATAGATTAATTCTCATTCGAACATTTTTTTTTATTTTTATTTTTATTTGTGTGACGGGAATAATACAAGATCATTTGATTACTTCAATATCATTCATTTTCAGCTTCTTTTTAGTATATATGTTAAAGAACAAACTTTCACACAAGTTGCTTGCTTTCACGGGTATCCCTATTCTAACCATAAAATTAAACCGTTGGCGGGAGATCATGGAACAGTAGCAACCACGTCTTCATCTTCTTCATCATCATCATATGAGTTATTTTTCTCCACTTCCATAATCCTCACTTTCTCGTGAAACAGAATCAACCATCAGGAGAGAGAGAGAGAGAGAGAGAGAGAGAGAGAGATGTTGCAATTATGTATTACAAGGAAATAGTAACTTAGATAGGAAGAAACATATTTTTGGAGAGACAAAATGAAGAAATTATTGGTTGAAGGTGAGAGTTTGAGGGTTGTTCCCCCAACTCCCAAGGCGATGACAAGGAGGGGTATAACTATATTACTCTTTTCATTTAAATTATAATAAAACCCTAGTGTTTGTGTGCCAGGATGTAGATATCTTGTTGAATCACGTTTATTTTATGTTGTACTTATTTTCTTAATTATTTTTTTTGTTATTGTCTGTATTTGTTCAGTTATTTCTCAACAATACTATATAATTATGAGTAGTTTCACAGTACTTTGAAATTATTGAATAATTATTTAAGAGATCAAAATGTGATAATTTCATATATATATATATATATATATATATTACAAGAAAATAGTAACTGAATAAAGGAACGTACAAATTTTTTTTTTATAGAGAAACATACTTTTTGTAGAATTCACGGACATCTTGAAATAAAGATAAAAAAGGGTGGGTTTAAATTGATATGTGAGCAATGATGAAGTGCTTTTTTTGTTATTGAGTTCGTGCCTGATAGTGTTTTAGTGGTACTGGGGAATTCTCACGTGACAAATGATAATGCACTCACAAATATCTCAACCTCTTCACTACAAAGAGGGACCAATTTGGGCCGGGTAACAATTTTACGGGCCGGGCCCACAAATGTAATGTACCACTGACCTCTGGCTTACTTAGTTATATATATATACATATATAGAGAGAGATGTTATATTGACCATATTTAGTGATTATATCATTTTACGACCCATCATCAAATTTATTATGGATCAATAAACTTTGGCTTACCAAGAACGCCCATGTTGTGGCAATTCCACCCATATAGTGTGCCATTTCATGTGTGTGGTATTTTTATTATTTTATGAATTTACAATTTATTTTTAAATACGTCATATAATGTGATACTAAAATATGATCACTATAGCATTATTGACAAAACAACAATGGAATGAATTCAAAAACAAAACCTAAAAAATTACTTAAAAAGTGATTTGGATGGTTAAGATTCATATTTAATAGGATGTGAAATACACTTCAAGTGAATCTTAACCATCAAAATCACTTTCTAAATAATTTTTATGGTTCATAGCATTACTGTTGACAAAAGTCCAACTTAAACAAAAGGATCTTGCAGGTTCACGGTGCGCTCTCTCTTAGCATATGATGACATTGACAAATTAAAGAATAATTATTTAATATTTTTGGATCAAGCGAATATGATGCTTAAGAAGTTTATCACTTTTGTCTTAAGCCTTCGTTTGGCTATTGACTTTAAGCCGATTTAGGCATTTTGATTTTTTTATAACAATTTTTAATTTTACAGTTCTACATATAAAATTAAATAAATTCTAACCAAACAATTATACCGCACTTCATTTAGGCTGAAGGACAACCATGAAATTTCATATTGAGTTTATTTGACTTTTTTGGTGGCTTAAAAGTCACTATTTTTCCAATCAAACGAATTTTTTGATTTTTTAATTTAAAATAGCTTAAATTAAAAAAATTAGCTTAAATTCAAGTTGCCAAACAAACTCTAAATATCATTTACGGAATGATATAAACTATAGAATTGCTACAAAAATTCTAAATAATTACTTCAAATTAGAACTGAAGACCAAAAAAAAAAAAGAATTTTCACTCTTTTATTTTCTATCATTAAATCTATTGATAGGCCTAATGATTTATTTGTTTCTTTATATTATTTTTTATTTTAAATTTAGTAAAGTTTTTAATATTTTGATCAAAATCTTAATCTTTTTTAATTACTTTTACGATGAGATAACTAAAAAAATAATTTGACCGGGAGATATGGATCTGGTTCCACGTTGAGGCTTAAGTTCCAATAGAGCACCTCTCGCTGTGGGATATGAACTAGAAGCGTCTTATTCTTCCCTCAATCAAATAATTACATGATTAATTGCAGGTGGAAACAATTAAATTCAAGAGCATAATGCATTAATTGTTCCCCAAACGCAGCCTTACAACTTTGTCTCCAAAAGTACCGCAGATGTGTGCGGGTTGAGTTGTGACGGGTTAAATTTTTTTTCTCCAACTAAACTACATTTGGCTGATGAAAGTTTTTTCAGTCCGATACCAATTAATCCACTAACCATCAAAATTGACGAGTTGGTGAAGTTTTTTTTGGAGATTTTAGCTCGCAATTTAAGTGGTTTAGTATGTTAAAATGGTAAAGAATTTTAAAATTACTTTCATAAAATTAGTTTTTAGAAAAACAAAAAAATACATTGCATATTTTAAAAAATTACACTTAACATATCAAGTAAAAGACCAATAAAACCACCACCACCACCACCACCAACAACAACAACATAACTAAATATCTTGGGTAAATTACATTGATTTCTCCTAAAGTTTAGCAAAACATCAATCACCGCCCATGTGGTTTCAAAACATCACTAACCTCTCCTAAAATTTTTAATTTTAATATCAATTAAACCCAACTGTTAAAATATTTAACGAAAACCACAATTCTCACCAAAAATTGCCCTCAAAACCACTAAATCCCCCAAAACCACCTATAAAACCACCCAATCCCCCAAAAACCACCCCAATTCCCAAAAACCACACCCAAACGCCAAAACCACCGCCCAAACCCTCACGCCGCCGCCGCCGGCCCCCACAACACCGCCGCTGCCACCACCGCCCCAAACCTTCACTAACCTCCTCTGCTCTCTCTCTCTCTCTCTCTCTATCTCTCTCTCTCTCTCTCTCTCGCTCTCGCTCTCTTTCTCTCTCTTTGCCATCCACCCTTACTGCGACCAACGCCGCTGCCGCCGTTCACAGGCGGCTCCCTCTCTAGCGACTCCCCTTCCACTCCGGCGACGCCACCCTATCTCTCTATGTGTGTGTGTATATATATATATACAAATCCAGTCCTGTTTTTTTTATGTATATATATATATACAAACCCACTGCGGCAGAGGGGAATGGGGGTCGCCGGAGGGGGAGCCGCCTGTGAATGGCAGCGGCGGTATTGGTCGAGGCAATGGTGGATGGTAGAGAGAGAGAGAGAGAGAGAGAGAGAGAGAGAGAGAGAGAGAGAGCAGAGAGCAGAGGAGGTTAGTGAGGGTTTGCGGTGGCAGTGGCAGCGTAAGGGTTTGGACGGTAGTTTTGGGATCTGGGTGTGGTTTTTGGGGGTGGATGTGGTTTTTGGGGGTTGAGTGATTTTGAGGGCAATTTTGGATGAAAATAGTGATTTTCGTTAAATATTTTAATGGTAGGGTTTAATTGATGTTAAAATTAAAATTTTAGGAAAGATTAGTGATATTTTTAAAATCATAAGGGAGATGATTGATGCTTTGCTAAATTTCAGGAGAGGTCAGTTATTTACACCATAATTAATATTTTTTCTTATCGAAGATATTATTTTTCTATTTAATAGCCTACTATTTTTTATAAAGGTTTAATAGGAAATAATTATATATTTAAATAGTTATAGTTTAAAGGATGACAAGTGGCAACCAATGAAGAGAGCAGCGGTTGAGAAAAGTTATAAATGGCACTTGGCGTCGTAGTAGCATTTTATGTGTAGTGTAGTTGTGAGAAGTTAATAGCGGTTAATGAAAGTTTTTATGGAGATTTCTATAAATACATATATTGTAATCAATGTTGGCACCTTCACACTAACTGACAAACTGTCTGTATTTTTTTTTTCTTTTTATAAGAGTAGATCGTAGATTGTAGCCTTTGTAACTGGTTTTTCTATCGAAATTAATAAAATTTCGATTTTATTTGCTTTGATATCATCTTTTTGAATGACTTTTTTCTGACAAAATTCTGAAACAAGACATAGAATTCGCACGCAATCGTTTGATTATATCGTTGAAGAAAAATTTTCTTTCGAAAAAGATCGAATTTGTTATTTTGGTAAATAAATTTTAGCACACCCGTTGGGACATCATTCTAAGTCAGAAAAAAATAGAGATGTGGACAGCAATAATGAGAGCCATAAATAGCTTTGAATATGGAGCAACATATGCATCCGTAGTTCCTACAATGAACTACCAAGAACATGTATGCTATTATTCTCGTTATGAGATGTATTTTTCTTCATTACAAGTATATTATAATCCTTATTACGAAAAATATTATCTTCCATCACCAGTTTATTATAATCCTCTTTACGAGACGTATTCTCCCCCATTATAAGTTGATTCTTATAGGATTGAACAACTTAATTCACATGTTGAACTTGTAAATTTGAACAATTTAAACTACATATTGATTTTTGTAAAATTGAAGAACCTATAACGCATGTTCAACAAATTTTAAAATTTTTTCATTTAGTTAGTCAACAAATAATGACCAATAGCAAAATTGAACGGCCGTAACAAATATTGAACAATTTTTTTAAAAAAATTTCGTAGTTGGCCAACAAATAATAGTTAATAACGAAAAAAAAATTAAAATTATTCAAAATTCATATATTCTCAACCTTCGACATGTGGCAACTTTCCGAGCCAATAATGATCGAATTGAATTTTATGTTGTCTAAATATAATACCAAAGAATAACAACAAAAGAAGAAAAACAAATTAATTAAATTCAAAAAATTTTTTTTCCGTTGTTCCAAACTGACAAAAATAAAAACACAAAAAATAATTTTACTGACAAAAATAAAAATACAAAAAAAAATTTTATTTCGATATTTTCAATAGAAAAATTTCATCTTAAAATTGAAATTATTCTAACAAGATGCCAAATAAAATTATTAAAAAAAATTTAAAAATAAAAATAATATTAGACACAAAAAGAATCGTCGATGGCCTATCAAATTATTAATTAAAAATAAAAAATAAAAATTTTACATTTCAATTGGCCTTCAAAAAGAGAAAAAATGTGCTTCAAAAAAGCTGCTTAGGCTGCCATAGCTGCTTAGGCTACCTTCGAAAAAGGAAAAAGCTTGCTTTTAAAAAAAGGTGCTTAGACTGCCTTCGATGGCCTTCAAAAAAAAAAAAATCGACAGAAACATTCTATGGAAGAATGTCAAGTGCTTGTAGGTCAAGTGCTTGTAGATGAAACACTGTGGATGAAGCCTATGGATGGCGCTTAGAACTTAAAAAAAAAAAAAAAAAAAGACTGAGCCCTCCCTCCTTCTCTGCTTAACGCAGAGAACAATGTCTCTCCCCCCAATCTTCAGTCAACTGCAACACCCAAAAGCGTAAATCAACAAACTGAACCAAACTATACTGTTTTGGCTGCTTCGAAAGTTGCTTTCGAAAACAAAAATGGCTGCTTCGAAAAAGTTGCCTTCGAGGAAAATAATAATAATAAAAAATGGGCATTTCGAAAGGCCTTCGAAATGCTTTCGAATGTAGTTAAAATAGCAATCGAAAGGCCTTCGAAAGGCTTTCGAATGTAGTTAAAATGGCAAAGTCTGGAAAGGCTTTCGAAAATTTTAAAAAAACTCTCCGTATCCGAATCTTTCCATCTTTCTATCTTCTTCAATGGCATCCAATACCCAATCTTATTTCAAAGATTTGTTGCCCACCATGGCCGAAAAAACTGAGCGGCGACAGCTTGATCGGAGAGCTCTGTAACGGAGTTCGGTTGCTGATGGACGGCGATAAAGGGGCCATCACTTTCGACAGCCTCAAGAGAAACGCTGCGCAGTTAGGGTTGCAGGACTTGACGGACGACGATCTGAAGAGTATGATGAAAGAAAGGGATTTCGACGACGACGGTGCGCTCAACTAGATGAAGTTCTGCTATACATAGAGAGAGTTTAAAGAAGCAATCCATTCGTAACAAAAAAAAAAAAAAAAAAGGAGCAGCTGTCAAGCACAAACGCAAGCTGTGAAGTGTCAACCACATTTGGGGTTTTCCAAGGGCATGTTTGGTAGCACTTAAAGCTTCAGATTGCAGTATTTTGCCAATAATCGCCCATATCAGCTTCGTTTTGATCGTGGTTTGATCCGCGACATTTAATTTTTTATTTTTTAAATAAATAAAACAGGGGCAATTAGAATTTTAGTTATTTATAACTATTAAAAATTTAATTTTAGTGTAATAGAATAATTTTTTAAGAATTCAATAACTCTCATTCTTAAAGAATTTAAAACATTGTTTATATCATAATTAATATTTTTTTATTGAGAATAAAAAAATTATTAATGGCACTTGGCGTCGTAGTAGCATTTTATGTGTAGTGTAGTTGTGAAAAGTTAATAGCGATTAAAGATAGTTTTTTATAGAAATTTCTATAAATACATATATTGTAATTAATGTTGACACATTCACATCAACTGGCAAACTGCCTGTATTTTTTTTTTCTTTTTATAAAAGTAGATCGTAAATTATAGTCTTTCTAACTGGTTCCTCCATTGAAATTAATAAAATCTCGATTTTATTTTCTTTAGTATCATCTTCTTTTGTAATTTTTTTCTAGCGAAATTCTCATATAAGGTATAGAATCTGCACGCAATCGTTTGAACATATCGTTGAAAAAGAATTTCTTTTCGAACGAGATCGAATTCGTTATTTTGGTAAACATCAATGTAATTTACCAAAATATCTTTTATAATAACATTTACAATATATATTTATCTAAAGATTTTTTCACAATATATAGCAGTAGTAATTAAAATCATAAATGTTCTCATTTATTTATAAATCATATGAAATTCATATATCTATAATATATATGATATTAAAATTCTTTGTATGTAAGAATGCTATAACAAATATATATTTTAGGTAGATTTGGCTAAGTTGATAGCAAATTAAAAAATATATTCCGTAATTAACTCATATTTTTTTTTTCACTCAACGCACCCACTTACAAAAAATCATGTGGGTTTGTGTAAATTGGGAGCTATAACAGGTTGACGAATTATTTGCTCATGCCGTTAGTCGTGGCGACAAATTTTTCCGCCAAGGGAAAATAAACTGCAGTAAACAAATGCAACAATGCTTTCTTTCAACTTGTATTACTATAATCCAAAGGTTGAGAAAGAACGAACACAGAGCAGCAAGGAAAGTTCGGAATCAACAACATAAAATAACACATGCTACCTAAGTAGTTGCTTTTGTTTGTGGAACTTTTGACAACCTTACAATGCACATTTTTTATGAGTTGCGAACAGCACTTTAATGAAAGTACTAAGAAACATAAAAGAAAAAAACCCACTAGAATGAAGTGCTTTTTTAAATTTTTATTGGCTTTGGTTTAAAATAGGAACTTTGCTAGCTTTTTGGGCCTTCTCATTTCATTTAGGGAATCCTTTGTGTTAGTACTAGATGTAAGAGGTTAAATAACTTATGATCAATTTTGAATAAAGACATTTAATTAACTTAAAACCTTTTACTTATTTTCATGTTTATTGGCTTTTTTTAATTATCATTTGGTTATAATTTTTTCCTTTTTATTTCTGTTATCGAGATGGACAAAGAAAATGAGAACTTTTATATAGTTAAAAGATTTAAAAAGTTAAGAATAAATCAAAATAAGCTAATAAGTTAATTTTTTTCCTTATTTTTGTTTTAAGTATAATTTTTCATCTTTTGGTCATTTAAAAAAAAAAAATCAGTTCGCCTTCATGAGAGCAATGGAGAACAAATTAATCAAGAAATATAAAATCTCTTACAAAAAATAAGACCAATACATATATTTATTTCTTTGTCACAAACTCGGCCTAAAAACCGGTCTCACAATTTAATAGTAACCTTGCTAATACAAGTACCTAAGAGGTAGATAGATGGTCATGTTTGGCAATTGCCTTTTATTTATTCATTCAAAATCACAAAAAGCAAAAAGACAATTACTATCGCTGATTGTTTCTTTACATGGGAGGGTTGAACCTATTGATGGAATTAAAGAACACTCGTATCTCCTATACAGCGAAATAGATATGTATACTATAATTCAAATAAAATAAGATAAAAATGAACAAATGCACGAATCAAGATCGTATATAATTTAGCTGATTGAAGAAAACAATCCACTATTCAATAATATGGATTCAATCACTCTCTCTTTCTCTTTCTACACTATCTCTAGTTTCAATTTTAGTCTTTTTTGAGTATAGACGGTTTTTTTAATGTTTTAGGATTTTTATGGAACATAAAATCCTTATATATCATAAAATATGTCAAAATAAAATTCTACCCGCCTACATAAACTATTGTCCCGCCCAGACCGCTTGATCCGTCTTCAGACCGCTCGAGCGGTCAAAACATACTCTCGATTTAATTATTTGCCTTTTGAGGTCATGTGAGTATTTTTATTTATTTTCAGCATTCTATCATTGTCCAGATTTCTTACCGAATTAGAAGACCAAAAATACGAGACACCAACTCAATACCTATGAATATAAAATAGAACGAATTATTTACTTATTTGATTTAAACTTCAAAAATTAAAAAATCCCAACTTTAATTTGAATAACCAAACGAGCTCGTAATCATTATGTCCAACCAACTGTACAAGGCTCTCTCTTGTGAAAGGAATTGAGAGAGGTAAGCAATAGGCAGCCTTTTCCCTCTACATTTGTGGAAAGATTGGCTTCAAATCCATGCTACACACAAATCTAGAGTTCTAAAAAAAAGTTACAAAAAAATGCACAAAATAAAATTTTATTAATTTAATAAAATAGATACAATTCTATGTGATTTACACAAAAATAATGAATCTTTGATTTGATCTCCAAAGGAGGATTACAATCTAACGATTGTTAGAGTTTATTGTGTCAAATCAAGTCGTTTGATGATTTCTTCAAATTTTTGAATCAAAATGATTGAAGAAATTGGTTTAATCGAGAATTTAAAAACTTGATATCAAATTAAGAGATGAAATACAAATTCCGTAAAATTTAACACGTAAAAGGTGCTTAATTTAATAAACCCGTAAACAAATCGACACTTAGTTGAATTGAGAGATGTAAGAAATTGGGAGCCTTTCCTCTACATTTTGTGGAGAGAGTGGCTTCAAAAGCCCGACAGCAAAATATCATAGCAAAAAAGTGTCACTTTTTTGTGATTGCAAAGCTGCAGTACGAATATTCCCGTCGGAGTAGTGTGTGTGTTTTCCCACTAGTTACCACGGCTCGGCCGCCGGTAAAAAAGAATGTGTTTTTTATTGAACAAAAATTCATTGAACAAATGCAATAATTCAAATAATTAAAGAAAACAAGAAAGATTAAAAGGCCACAATAGGTAATTTTAAAAGGAATATGCCCCTTATATATTTTAAATATCATTCTTAACCCTTGTTTTGGAGGTCTAAAAAGCTTTCGCTTTTAAAAGGGTGAGCTTTTCTTTTAGAAGAAAGAGAAAGAAATTAAAAAGAGTTAGATTGTTTTGTAATAATTTTTGAAGGTAGGTTTTTTTTTTTGTTAAAATGTGTAACATGTCTTTTACTTTTTGCTTTTAGAACTTTTTTTGGTATCTCTAAAAAGATGATATTGTTGTAAATAACGAGAATTTAAGTTATAGTATTTGACATTTTTAAAAAGCCTACTAACTTTTTTTTATTTCTTTTTTTAAGAAAAAAAAATTTATACGCATCACAACCATTCTAACTTTTTTCGAGTAAAATGAGTATAATACTCTCAATTTTAATTCAACTCTAGTTTAAAAAATAAGAAAAACTGTGCTAGTATTCCAAGCACATAGTTTAAAAGCAAAAAATAAAAATATTTTTAGACATTCCAACAAGAAGCAGAAAAAAGTTACCTTAAATAATTTATCCAAAATAATCTAACTTTGTTTTCTTAGTTTTCTTTAATAGCTAAACTTCTTTGATATTAGCAAATTCAGTGATCAAAGATAATCTTTCCCTCTTGAGTAATTTTTTCCCTCCATAAACAAAAGTAAAATAATTAATATATACACTCGCACTACTAGAAAAAATAATTTTTTTGTGCATATCGGTCTTTATGGGGTTTATTAATACTATATTTAGAATTCAAAATATAATTCAAATTTACATAGAATGTGACTCGCACTACATACTGTTGAATTTGAATAATTCGTTTTGAACTAAAGGTAAATTCATTTAATTTGGAGAAGTTCCTTTTAAGTAGATGTATAGCTTTTTTCTAAGGTGGTCATTGTACTTTGACAACCTTAATTTAATGTGATCATATGAGTTGCAAACAGCTGTGCAATGGAACTTGGAACCTGGTTTTCTACAAACTATATCCCAAGTGCTTTGCCTGCTTCTTGCAGGTTTTGTTTCGAACTAGAAAATGCCACCATGGTGGTTTCACAACTGAAAATAACAAAGTAAATGAATAATTCAATCACATACACATATATAAAATTTACGTAATTCACTTAAAATTAAAGTTATGACTACAACGTTGTTGTAATTTCACCATAAGCGAAAATAATATGTTGTGCAGTGGGCATAGCTACTTACAATCCACATAAAATAATATAAAATACAAATAAACATATATAAGAATACAAAAATAAACGTAATGTGGTGATGTGTCTATATCTACCGGACGAAAAAAAATCAATCTACTATAATCAATTAATAAGGATGGGAGAACTTTTGACCATCCTCAAGAGGTGAAAGGGGCCGTAGTTAATCATTTCAATGAGCACTTTCAAGAATCAACTAAATCAAGACCTATCATCAGTGGTCCATTTACTAAAGTTCTGTCACAGTCCCAAAAAGATAGCCTTACCAATGCTTTCTCAAAAGAAGAGGTTTGTGCTGCAATAGCAGGATGCGATGGAAACAAAGCACCAGGCTCAGATGGTTTCAATCTTGATTTTATTCAGAGGTTCTGGACATTAATGGAGCCTAATACCATGAGATTCATGGGTGACTTTCAGAAAAATGGTAAATTGGTTAGAGGGCTCAATAGTTCTTTCATTGCTTTGTTACAAAAGATCTCCAGCCCACAAAACTTATCAGATTTTCGACTTATCAGTCTAGTAGGGGCAGCTTATAAAATCCTGTCTAAGACCCTTGCCAACAGAATCAAAACTTTTATGTCTTTTGTGGTGGGGGAGGAACAATCAGCATTCATCAAAGGGAGGCAAATTCTTGATTGAGTCATAATAGGGAATGAAATCATTGATATGTGGAGAAGAAAGAAGCAGCCAGGTTTTATTCTGAAATTATACTTTAACAAAGTGTATGATTCAATCAACTGGAATTACATTCTCTTATGATGTCGCATCTTGGTTTTGGCACCAAATGGGTGAATTGGATGAAGGAGTGTATCACAACCCCATCCTTGTATGTCCTTATGAATGGGGCAGTCACATAGTGTTTTGGTATGGAAAAAGGGTTGAGGCAGGGGAATCCTCTATCCCCTCCTCCCTTCCCCTTTTTTTTAATTTAACAGCAGATGGCCTTAACATCCTAGTCTCAAAAGCTAAGAATAGGGGGCTAATTAGGGGAATAAAGGTGGGGGATGAAAATCTATGCATCACTCATCTACAATTTACAGATGACACCATCTTTTTTTGCAATAATGACATAGAAGAGATAAGAAATATAAAGAGAATTCTAAGGTATTTTGAGCTTATCCCAGGTCTGAAAGTGAACTATCAGAAGAGTGCTTTGTGTGGAGTGGGCCTCT
This sequence comes from Heliamphora exappendiculata, assembly GCA_034768845.1. Taxonomy (NCBI): domain Eukaryota; kingdom Viridiplantae; phylum Streptophyta; class Magnoliopsida; order Ericales; family Sarraceniaceae; genus Heliamphora; species Heliamphora exappendiculata. The sequence continues at coordinate 3,359,856 of JAOTRH010000016.1, read as the reverse complement.
TAGCAAATGAAGTGGCCATGTGTGCAGACATGCTGTGTTGCAAAACTGGCGAGCTCCCAATGCAGTATTTGGGCCTCTCTCTAGAAGCTGGGATGAGAAGGGGTAAAATATAGGAGCCTATTGTGAATAAGTTCAAAATTAAACTCAATAACTGGAGTAGAAAACATCTCTCTATGGCCGGGCGAATTGTCCTAATCAAATCATCCCTAGCCAATATCTCATCTTACTACCTCTCTCTATGCAAACTGCCAAATCAGACTAAGGTTGAGCTAGAAAATATCCAATGAAATTTTCTATGGGGGAAGAAGAAGAGAGAAAAAAGCTACATCTGCTGTCTTGAGAGAAGGTAACCACCAGCATAGAGAAGGGGGGCCTGGGGGTAATGGATTTGAAATGTACAAACCTGTCACTGTTGGCCAAATGGTGGTGGAGATATACCTAGGAAAAAAATGCTCTCTGGAGGATTTTCATTCAGCAATTATATGGCCACATAGTGGGTGATTGGCTTCCTAAGGAGAGGGCTAGGAGTAGGACTGGTAGGCTATGGAGGGACATCATCGTAGTTGGTAAGACGGAAAGTAGAGTGGAAAGCATTTTGCAAAAGAACCTAAGTTTGCAGATGGGTAATTGGAAGAATGTTAGTTTTTGGCAGGATGCCTGGATAGGGCCAAATCCCCTTGTTGAAACTCACCACAGGTTTTTTATCCTAGCAAGGGCTCAACAGTTAAGGGTAGCCGAGTTATTCAGATCTTGTGTGGATCTAGGGGTCGAGTCCTTTTTTAGACGGTCTTTTTTCTCATGGGATGCCTGTCAATGGGCAGATCTTCTGGTTAGCCTTAGATCACACATAATTGAGGAAAGTAAGATGGATCGCTACATATGGAAGGGGGAGACACACTCAATCTTCACAGTGCAATCCTTGCCTAACCTCTTGGATAAGGCTGGCGAGAGGAAGTGGGGGAGCATCAGTGGACTTTGAAAAATAGTAGTGCCACCAAAATATTTGTTGTTCAGTTGAATGGCGATACAAAACAAAGTTGCCACTAAAGAAATTCCACCAAGGCGCCTGATCCTTAAACCGTGTGTGAATCTTAGTTGTGCTTTTTGCAACATGAAGGTAAAATCAGTTAACCACCTATTTGTACAGTGCCAAGTAGCATGGAAGGTGTGGTCATCTTTGATGCGTTGGTGGGGTAGCCAATAGGCATCTCCTTGAATTTTGTATAACCTGTTCAAATTTTGAGTGAAATAGAAGAAGATGTGCCTTCGAGAACAACTATAGAACACAACGTTCATAGCTGGAATCTGGTCTTAATGGCTGGCAAGGAATAGGTTGGTGTTTGATAATGTCATGACTGATTATGAGGAGGCGGTGTATCTGACGAAATTAAGAACATGGTTATGTATGAAAGGTAAACTGCAAAACAAGATATTTAAGGTGGAGGATGTCATCTTCAACTTTGAAGCCGTCCTTCATTAGGGGTTGTAGCTTGCTTAGTTTATCTTCTCACCAACTGATTGTAAGATTCTGCTTCTGCGTTAGGCTTCAGCTGTAGAGCTTCATAATTTTTCAGCTTTTCTTTTTGTTGGTTATCTCCCTCACGTGCTGTTTTGCATTGGAGTTTATGTTGTACCTTTTCTTTATATCTATATATTTATAGTGCTCTTTTTCTCGTTCAAAAAAAAAAGCTAGCTAATATTATTTTCAATGGGATTGCGGTGCAGACGAAGGCCGCCAAGCCAATGCTTGGAAAGTACTACCGGGAGCCACGAAAATCGGGGCCTATTCCATTTCACTTACTTGGCTATCTTGCAAAAAGCATAGGACAAGATCACTATGTCAGCGACGCTGGAGAAATTGTGTACTACCAAACCGATCCTCAGCTACATGGTTCGTCTCTAAGCAAGATTGAGTAACTCTACGAGACCGGTCCGATTGTTTTCTTTGATCTTTTCTTTGTAAGAGAGAAATAAATACCCTCTACAAGAAGGTTGCAGCCTCTTCTCTCAATTAGAGAGAGTTTTAAATAATTATATAATACGTTTGTATTACAGATATTAAAGTCTTGCCAAGCAGGAACGGTTTCAGTTTGTGTAACTTTTGAGTTAAAAACTTTCAAGATACCTAAATTTCTTTCCTCACATGGCTTTATGTTCCCTGAGATCAGCAATCGCATTTCTATTTATTTTTGTTTGGTTTTACATATGCAAATGAAGAGAAGTTTGAAGTGAACCTTTTACCTATGTTTGGATGGCATGAATCTTCTTGAGAAGGGGAAATATAGAAAGAACGAACAAATTTTAGATGCAAAAATAAAAGAAATTTTATATTTTCTTAATAATCCTAAAAATGGTATGAGCAGATTCATTTTAATGTCACACTTTATTGTGATTTATATTACCGCCCTTAATTTTATAATGCATAGAATCTTATTTCTAAGATTTTCAATCAATTAAAAAAATATCTTTAAAAGTGGCTGAATTTGGAGATATTATTTAGTAGGTCAAGAACTCCACATTAGCATGCTTATATAATATATTATTAATATATACGTTCAACTGATATATAATGTTGTCATCATGTGTTTTTGAATATAAGATAATATTAACATCTAATAAACTTGTAATTATTCGTGTCTAAATGCACTTTGAATATAATTTAATTATAAAATTAATTTAAATAAAAAATAATCTTTTTAATTATTAAGGTGGATATTCAAATTGTTTTCATTAAATGTACACTTAATTTAAAATAAAAGTAACAAAATATGCGATTTGGGTATATATTAAAAATATATATATTTAATCAAAAATAAAAAAAATTAAATTCGAAATAAACGGAATAAAAAATATCGACTTTAAAATTAAAAATATGAAAAAATTTAAATTACAAATAAAAAGAGAAAGAGAGAGAGAAATGCCACATAGGACACCTATCATTATCAACACCTTTGTAATTTGTATTATAGATAATATTCTTTTAATTCATATTGTTTTTAAATTTTATAAATATATAGTGCGTATATATTGATTGAACACATTGGAACTGTTTGTTAGAACTTCTTCCAAATAAATTTTTTAATTATTTTTTAATTATTTTTATATTTTTGTCAAAAATTACTTTTCTACTCTCGTCATAATAAATTTAAAAGTAATTTCTTATTAATGTCTAAAAAAGTTTACTAAAAATTAAAATAATTTCTATTTTGAGATTATGGGACTGGAGTTAAATGTGTCTAAGATATCTGAAAATCCTATAAATTAACCCAATCCGATAGTGGGCTGGTTTTGGGTGTAGATTTTTAAAACCGATATGGTCGGCTCAATTCCTAAATTGATACTTTTTTAAACCAACTAAACCCGAGATCTGAATGTGTATGTATATAAATTAATTAATTAGTATAACAATAAATACCAACGGGACATAATTATGGCACAAGACACAATTGTATATTTGTTAAGTATATTTTTAATTTCGTTATTCGTTTAAAATTGGTTACTCTTATGCGAGGATTGTTTTATTTTTTATGTAATATTATCCAGTTCTTAAATAATTTGAATTAGTATTAGATAATGTATAGATTAAAGAATAAATAGAGCCGCAGTCCCACCTCGAGGCAACACATGTTAATTTGGGTTTGGTTTGGTTTTAAAACATAGATTGTTCAGTTTTGGATTCAAATTATTTTTGGAACTAATCTTAGTTGGTTCGATTCTGAGTTAAGTTTCAAATCGACTTAGACTAATCTATGCCAACCCCTAACTAGAGTTAGTCTACGTTTTTTGTATTTTTTGGTATCTGCATATAATTAAGAATATTTAATGCATACGCAAGTGAGTTATTTTTGTTTCACTTGCCAAATAAAGATGCATCAATATTGTTAATAATTACACAATATATTTTTTTTATTACAAGAAAAAAGGAGAAGGAGGCCCAGGGTTCGAATCCGAAATGGTGAGGACCCTAAAAGTGCCTTTTACCCCTGGGTAAGAAGCTTCCTCAATTACTCAATTTTGTTAATAATTACTCAATTTTGATCGTAGCAGCCTATGGAATTTTATGTTGATTTGAATAGCTAGCCGGCCATAACAGAGATGAATAATAAAAGAAAATTAATAATTATACTATTACTTTAATTATTTGTTTAAATAATTGAAAATGAGAGAAAAAGAAGAGAAATAAAGAGAGAATCATCTCTTAGAATCATATTTTTTAACCTCCTCAAAAGTCGAGAAATTTGAAGAGAAAAGAAGCATTTGAAAGTATTGTTCACTTGCCAGAAAAATTATATGAGAAATTAATTTATAAAAAAAGTGTAGTAAATAAATAAAAATAAAAATATAAGAGAATTAATTTTCACTACTTGTTTAGTTGAAAAAAAAGTTAATAGAAAATTTAATTTTAATTTTTTAGTGATGCACAATCTTATATTTTTTTAAAAATTTGTTTTATAAAAAAATATTTTTTGCAAAAAAATGTTATCTAAATACTTATATTTTTCTGCAATAACTGAACACACATGCAAAAAAATAAAACAGTTATTTTTTTTCCTTTCTTTTTCCGCTAAATGAAAACAAAACCTAAATAATTCATCTACACAAATAAATAAAAAAAAGAGTACTTATTTGGTGTAACGAAGCTGTGCATAATTTTTGTATATCAAAATGCCGTTGGTTAGTTTCTTAATACCAAAATAATTTCATTTGGTTTGTCCATTAAATTTTTTCTCTATTACTTAATTTAAAATTTATAACACCTCACAATTTTAAAATTAAATTATTTTATTATTTGTTTTTTTATTTATTTTAATTTTTAAATATATACTTGCATGCATGCGTGTGTCTACCACCATTGATTTATAATGTTAATATTAGCGTTCTAAAAATCAATGCATAACTACTATTATTTTAAAATAAGAGTAATTTTGTAAAATTATATAAGACATTTTTTTTCTTTTTTGTAAACTGACTAAATAAGATAGGAGAGAAACAGGCTATCTTTTCTTTTCTACTTATCTGTTTTCAAACAAAATGGAGAGCAAATGCAATTATTTCTCTCTTTTATTTCTTTTATTAATTATTATGTAATCTTTCTTTTCCCTAAGTTTTGAAACGGGCTGAAAGAGAGAGAATATTTTTTACTTTTGTTTGCTGATTTTAAGGTAGTTTTTTTAGCTTCAAGCCACTTAAGTTAAAAAGTAAAAAAATTTATTTGATTAAAAAATTAATAATTTTTAAATTACTAAAAAAGCCAAATATGTCAGATGTAAAATTTTAAGTCAGTCCTTATATGTTAAAAAAGCCAAAAGAAAAAAGAATAAAATTAAAAATTATTATGAAAAAAATAAAAAAATTAAAAGACAAATAGGCTAAAAGCTGGAAAATAAAAAACGAGATTTTTAAATATTTTGAACTTTAAGCCAAAAAGTTGGCTTTAAGCCACCTTAAAGTCGGTAGCTAAACGAAGCCTTATTTAGTATTTGTTTGGCAACCTGATTTTAAGTCGACTTTTTAGCTTTAAGATATTTTAAGCCAAAAAATTCGTTTGGTTAAAAAACTAGTGGCTTTTGAACCATCGAAAAAGTCAAATAAGCTTGATATAAAATTTTAAGCATGTCCTTATATGCACATCAAAAAATAAAGCCAAAATAACCAAAAATGTAAAATTAAAAATTATTATGAAAGAAGTCAAAAGCTTAAAAACAAATAGGCTAAAAATTAAGGGATAAAAATTGAAATTTTTTGATTTTTTAAATTATAAATAAAAAAACAAAAAAATTAATTTAAAATTAATTTAAAATTGATGGCCAAACAAAGACTTAGTATATAAAGGCGATGTAAATCGAAAGAATGTGAAGAAATTGAAACAAGGAAAATAATTGTATATTTTTAGTATATTGAAACTGCATAATATATGGCCTATTTATAGGCGAATAGGAATAAACAATAAAGGAAATACAATAGAAAATAAAATTAAATAAAATCAATCTAATATTCTAACAATTAATCTAATATTTTAACATCCCTCCTCAAACGCGAGATGACGAAGTCAGCTGAAATTTGAAAATTAGAGTATGGAGGCGACCAGGAGGATGAGATTTTGTGAAAAGGTCGGCAAGTTGATCTTCAGAAGAGACAGATCGGAGGTGTAGGGTGCCCTGCTGAAGGTGATGTCGGATGAAGTGACAGTCAATTTCAATATGTTTGGTGCGCTCATGAAAGAT
>JAOTRH010000016.1:3296240-3353532 GCA_034768845.1 Heliamphora exappendiculata | reverse complement strand
AATACTATTTATTCATAACTTATTTACTATCACTACTAATTACATATAATTATTAATATTAAATATATAAAACGGTAAAATTATCTATTTTAAACAAAAAAATAAAAAATTTAACTTTTTACCCAAATAATTAATTAGAAAAAATTAATTTAAAAGCTAAGTTATCAAATAACTTATTTTAAACCTAATTTAATTTTTTAATTAAAAATGTAAAAAAATAAAAAAAATTAATTTTTAGGCTATTTGCCAATCAAGGCCTTTGTCGGAATAGACATACTTCATAAAATTTTCTTATTATGAGAAATAAAAAAATAAAAAATAAAAATCAATTTTTTAAGACCAAACGGTCGCGAGAAAAGCACCAAAGAATATTTTTTAAAAATGGCAGAAAATGGAAATGGACGCCATACCCCAAGTTGGGGGTTGGTACGACAGAGACATCCAACAACCCTACGCTTAAAAATTAAAACGCTCCTCTTTTATATATATATATATATGGGCTTTTTCTGAGATCTGTTTTTTATATAAAAAAAAAGCTCCCGAGGAGCAAATTATATTATTTAATTGATATTTTTCATAAATAAAAATATATTAATTTTTTTATTTTTAATTATTTTGTTAAAGCGGATTTACATTATTTCATATAACATTTTTTTTACTACATAATTATATTGAAGCACGCATATAAGCAGTGACACATAACGCTCATCTGGTAAAACGGCTTAAAATTAGTTTTTTTTAGACTTTTTAACTTAAAGTTTCAATAGCCAAAAAAATCTAATTTTTTAATTCCCTGCTTTTTTTTCTGTTAGTTTTTTGATTTTTCTAGTTGATAAAATCTTATTTAAATTGAAAAATAACTTTAGAATTTTATATTTGACTTATTTTGTCTTTTAGTAACTTAAAAGTCACTAATTTCTCAACTAAATAAATTTTTTGACTTTTTAGTTTAAAGCTAAAAAATTGATTTAGAGTCAAATTGTCAAACGAACACAAACTTAACCTCATGGGAATTGAATGATTAGTTTCAGAACTATTTTAATACATAAAAAATTTAGTTCTACTAAAATCATATCAAATCGAATAACGTCTTATTTATTCTTAACTTATTATATTTTCAATTAAACACAATTGATATAAAAATACTATACTAATAATCAAATTTATAATATATCATGTACTAATAATCTGAATATACTAACTATCTAATGAAATTAGTTCTTCAACCAAATAAGTAATATGAGTAATATAAATTGAATTATTAGTATAGTTATTTTATACCCAAATGTATTTGTTTGAAAGTAGAATAGCCCATGAACAAATAGTATGTTGCTTGGTTTAAAATAATTTTAATGAAGTTTAATTTCATAATGCACAAAAATGTCTTTTTAAAAACTTAATAAAATTCTTTACAAAGCACAAGTTATAATGTTCGACAATAGTTTTCCAAAATATGTATACAAAATATATTATTATTTTAAATTAATTTATTTTTAAAAAATAATTTATGAGAATCATCAAAATTTAAATAAAAAATCCTTATGCTAACAATATTTCCTTTTTTGATAATTACAACAATTTTAACATTTTTTAAAAAATATTTAAAAATATTTCAACAAGGGTTCTCCTCTTATCGTTATGCATTAAACAAGTTATGCAATCATAATAGTTAAGCATATAATCAATAGTGTAATATACATTTGTAAGATTATTCGCAATTTTAATTCATAAGCATTTTGAGTTTATTAAAAATTTGTGCATCAAATCAAAAATGTGCAAAGAGATTCTCAAATCCCAAACATCAATCATAGAGATATAAGAGAGCTATCAATCATATGACACCAAACAGGATTTTACATACACAATCACATAGCAAGGGGTGCATTCAAAATCTTTCACAACTTCAAGACGATTCTACGAAAACAAGCACTTGTTTTTCTTTTAATCTCTTGAATTATTTTTTAATGAGATTTACCTACTCACTCAAAGGACAAAATGTGACTCACCCTTAGATATAATAAATGGAAGGACTTAATGAGTATCACTCATTCTCTTTACAGAAATGATTAGCAATAAATAAGAAGTAAAGAGATAAGATACAAGCGCTGGAGTTATGAACAATAAATGAGAGCTTGAAGAGTTTTGGCATGGTTCTTCAAGTGATTGGGTCAACTCAAATCTTCTGTGGTGTCGATAAGTTTTTTGCATTCTTCTCACCAACACAACGGTGTTGACACTAATAATTTTGGTGTTGACTCAATTTGTTCTTCAGCTTTTGGAATGGCCTTTTGTGTCGACTCATTTTTCCTTTGGTGTCGACACCAAAAATTGCAAGAACCCTCGGTAATTTTGTGTCGACTTAATTGGACTATGGTGTCGACTCAAAATTTCTTCAGGCGAGTTCGATAATTTGTGTCGACTTTTCTTCAATTTGTGTCGACTTACAAAATTTGCAGGCAGCCACGGTACTTTTGTGTCGACTCATTTGCAATTCGTATCGACTCAAAATTTCGAATAACTAAAGTGAAGAAACACTTTAGTGTTGAACTAAACTTAGTTTGTGTCGACTCTTGTTGAGTACAGAGAGATTCGGCTCTTTTGTGTCGACTCAAATTTCATTTGTATCGACTCGATTATGGATGAATATTTATCTCACTTCTGGGATTTTTTTTAGATTTTGATAATTCTCAAAATTTATTTTTTAAGAATAAATTAATTTAAAAGGCTAATATTTAATATTTTTAAAAAGGTAGTGTTGACACAAAATGACAAAAGAGCTGACACCTTTAGCCATATGAGATAACTTATCTCTCAAATGAATTGACACTTAAGTATTCTTGAAATAAGAATATTTTGTATTAACTCTAATTGATATTTGAGTCAACACTTTAAAGTTAAGGATACTTGAAGATCTCAAGTGTGTCAACACTTTTGAGCAAATGAGTTAACATCCTAACATATTTGTTGAAGATGTTTCTTGAAATCGTAAAAGATTTTTGAATGCATCCGTAAGCATTTTGATTTAGTGAAATTCTTAAAGAGAGTTTTGATGAATGAACGTAGACTTGGAAGAAACCGAACCACAATAAATCTTGGTGTCTGGTATATTTTTTTTATCCCTAATCTTTTTAATATTTTACATATACAATCACATAGCAAGAAGTGAGATAAACATTCATCCATAATAATAAAAGAGAATATGTTCAAACCATTCAACACACAACAAAAAACAAAAAAAAAAAATGTTTAAAGTTAAAACTTCTCATTCATAACCATAAAAACTTCTGAATAATAAAATATTTGTTTGAAAATGTTTTTCTTCTTCTCCACTTCTTTCATCCTTTCTTTTTTTTTTTTGTGTTTAGTTCATTTTTTCTTTCCTTAATCTCTTTAATATTTGTATTACTTTATTCTTTATTTATACTTGCTATATTTGCTTGTAATATTAAAAAAAATTTAATTTTAAAATTTATTATTATCTTTTTAAAATCCAATTCACATCCCTTCTTAGATTACCTATAACTAGCAAAATAAAATTTAAAAAATTTAGTGACAAGTCCTATTTTAGTACTAGTTTGGGAATAAATCTCATATACTTTTAAACCGTCCTAAAAGCTCCTATTTTAAAAGTCATTAGTAGGAGTATAATTTTGACCCAGTCCAGCCCGATCGTGGCTTGGGCAGGCCAAACTCGACCCAAGCTCAGTGGGTTCCCGCTAAAAGTTCAAGGCGGGCAACTCGAATTTTTAGGGAAGGGATAGGCCTAGGCTCAAGGATAGGAATAGGAGTCTCTGGCTTAGGGCTTGGGTCGGGTTAATGGTGAACTTTTTATTTTTTTTTTTTTGTTTCGTTATTTTTTTTGAATTGTTGACTTGTTGTATAAGACTACAACTTATTAAATTTATACTTTATAATTTATTATAAGTTTATTTAAAAGTTTATTATTTTTTTATTAATTTATAGTTTATTATAAATTTATAACTTTAAGCTTATTTGTTTGTTAGTTACTTAGGTTATAAGTTTATATTTTAATATATTAGTTTATATTTTATTTAATATTAGTTTATAGTTTACTTATTATATATTAATATTCTTATATATTAATCTTCTTATTTGTCGAATCTATGTACACCAACTCTTGTATTTAACTATCGCTGGAACCCACCACCGGAATTCAATACTAATGAAATCCTCAACCAGACTTCAAACACTTGAGAATCATCTCAAGCGACTCTACGAACACGAACAAATCGTTGAAAATTTGATTATTTGATTATTAATTTGATTGCGCGAAAGCTAAATGTTCATTAAGATGTAGACTAACTTGCGAGTATGTAGAGTAATGTAGAAGGCTCTCTGGTCGCTAGAGATTATGAATATAATAATGAGACCCCTAATATGAAATCCTAGCTGTCCAGTTTATAGCCGCCTACCAAAATTTTAGTCGTTGACAGCAATTAAAAATTGTCCTCGCCACTGACCGTTCAAGTGGTCTTTTCACTGCTCGAGCGCTGAACTCTGTATTGCAGCATTTTGTTGCAGAGCCTAACAAGCCGAGAGTCACATTTGACCGCTCGATGGACAACTTGATTGGTCTGTTGAGCAGTTTGTTATCGTAGGTAACTTTTTGATATTTTCTGCTATTTTTTTTATTGCCCTACAATATTAAACTGTAACTCTAAAAGATTAAGTGTAAAAATATCAATGAATTGAATATTGATAATTTAAATAATCATTTGTCACAGATTTGCCAAACAAAAATTGAATATTACCAAGGGCAAAATTCTTAACAATTTTCTCTTTTGGCAATTCTGTGACAAAATCCAACAAGCCAAATAATCCAGTTAATCAAACTAACAAATCGATACGAAAAAAAATTAATGACATAACACAAACAAAACATAAGATCTAAAAAAATTAACACTTAACACTCTAACACTTAACATGACACCTTTTTACCACGAATTGACAAACAAATATAAAAAAAACAAAACACATCCTTTTAAGTAGAGAATAAGATTAAAGAATAAGTACTAGACCCATGCAGAATTTAATTAACTTAAAATCACAAAATTTAATCAAATTGATTAAAACGCACAGAATTCAAGATACTCTATATTCATATATGAACAAATACAGTCAAAGTAGATTCTATATGAAGCAGTGTGTGTGACTTGAAATAGCTCTAAACTCTAAGATTAAAAATCCTATATGAGATTTATATGGCTGAGTCACAAAGTCAAATCAACTTTGACTCAATTCACTTTTATAAGTTAACTCCCCATCAACTAAAGACTGCAATTTTCTTTTCTTTTTCTCTTTTTTTTCTGTTACTTTATCTTTTTTTTTTATTAATGCTTTCATTAAAGGCATTCATACTAGTACGAATGAAAAAGTAAGGTTCACTTAGGTAGCCATTTGCTCAAATAATATATACAGAAACAAAAGAAAGAGAAAGTTTAAACATTAAGTTCAAGTGGATCGCCACTAAGTGGCTATTTTATAAAAACTTAGAAAACCAAAACATAAAAAAGACCCATAGATAAATTTTGATCCCAAATTCGGAGGATGCCTCCGTCTATCAATGTTCAAATGGTGTACAGAATAGATTCATATCTTAAAATGTTCTATCCACTAGGAAGTAGATTACCTAAAAATTAGTGCGGTAATTAATCTAAAAGCCTAAATTATGAAATTTCAGCGAAATAAAATAATGCATAAAATAGTACTTAATCCTTAATAAAGTCTCCCACAAATATTTTATTTTTTTAATATATGATCCAAAAAATGACTAAAAAAAACTCAAACAAACAAATAATAAAAAAAAAACACGACTAGACACAAAATTAAGGACTATGACTAGCTAAAAAATTGTCAAGATTACTCTTTCTTACCTAAACTTTCTTGATTTTCAAATCCGTAGGCTCTAGGGTAGAAGTCTAAATTTTTTAGGTTAATGTGGTATATCAAATCTGAACCTATTTTGGTTCAACAATCTAATGCAGTGAGATCTGGTGCGTTCCTTTCTACCACAATGATGACAAATATGCACAAAAAATTTATGTTTATTCAAATGAATGCAGTTGGGATGTGTATAGCCAATAATACCATAATGATGATAGACTGGGATAAATTTAGTTGTTCTTATCTCACCATGTCAAATGGTGGATTTACCTGTCTGATTTTCCTATCTTCCATTGATTTTTGTCGAAGTACAAACAACTGTTCTTTTTGAGCTCATTCATTTGGCTGTTTTAGCTTTTACAACTTCTCGCACACTTTTAGCTTGAGTTGGCTGATCGACTTTTTTTTTCTTTGTATAGTTTGCTTGACGAAGCACCAGCAAATTCAAGTCCACACATGTCATTCACTACCTTTTGTGACTCATGCATGTCATCTAAAAACTTAATGCCTGCATTAAATTTCTTGAAAGCAAACGAAGCATTTAACAGATCTTTTTCAAATTTAATAGATTTTAACTCAAGATCAAATTTTAACTCAATACAAGCATGCAACTCTTTTTCAAGAAATTCAATCCTAGTTTGTCTAGTTTGACACAATTCAAACAAGTCATTTTTTTCACATTTTGTAAGTTTTTCAAACAAAATTTTCTTGTTTGATTATCATTTCACTACCAGGTCATGAGTTTTAGTTAGTTCATACTTAACACTTTCATTCTCTTTTTCACACAATTAAATTTTTTAATTAGTTTACAATTTTGTTCGGTCAACAAATAGCTCTCATGATAAAATTTATCATAAATTTGTTGTAGAATTTTACTATCCTTAGTGTCACCCACCTCTTCTTTTTTACTATTAGAATTATTTATGAACTTTTCATTTTCAGACTCACTTGATTTCTCATGAACAGCAACAATGAAAGTAGTAACATTATCATCATCATAATCAGACCCATTCTCATCACTCATGTCAGGTTCATTCTTGTCATCATCCCAAGTGATTGTGAATCTCTTTTGTTTTTTACTAAAAAAGTTCGAGCATTCTTTAACCATATGTCCATATTTTTACATTCATAGCATTGGATTTCAAATATTTGACCTTTTGATCATTTTTTAATAAAATTGAACATATTTTTGGCTTTATCTTTTCTGTGCTTCCTTTGTAATTTTTTCTCCTAATTAAGCTTTTTAATTTTTAAAAAAAATTAATTTTTTTTTTACAAAAATAGCTATCATCTCAGGGTCTAAATCATCATTTGAGTCACTTGCACAATCTGGAGCTGAAGAGAATGCCAAATTCTTTGAAACATTTTTGTTTTGAAAATTTAGCTCATAGGTTTGCAGGTTTCTAATTAAATCTTCAACAGAAATAGAATCAATGTATTTACTCGCTTCTATTACTGTGACTTTTGATTAAAAATGTTCGGGTAAAGATCTAAGAATCTTCCGAACGATTTTAGAAGTTAAAATTTTTTCACCAATATTAAAATAGAATGTCACTTAATTTTGCGTACAAATTATCAAAATATTCATCGTCTTTCATACGCAGAGTTTCAAAATTAGTTGTGAGACGTTAAAATTTTGAGATTTTTACGGTATCAGTCGTTTCGTAAGTGATCTGATGAATATTCCATATTTCTTTAACCAAGTCACACGTACTAATTCTACAAAACTCATCTTGTGTGACTCCAGTAAAGATAATATTTATGGCTTTGCTATTTCAGCCTACATCCTCAAAATTAGCTCTGTCCTATTTAGCCACGGGTTTAGGGACAGTTTCACCGTCAACAATAATGGTGGGAGACTTATAACCCTCAACCACAGAAAACCATGCGCATTCATTAATGGATTTTAGGAAAGTCACATTCTTACTTTCCAGAAGGGTAATTATGACCGTCAAGAAATGGTGGTCTACTGGTCGAAATGCCTTCTCTAAGAAAATTCATTTATTCAAATCAATTAAATGATCACAATTTTTTTTTAAAAAAAAATTCTGCTTTGATAATAATTGAAAAATCCCGTTTGATGACTGATTTGCACGAATCGATTTAATTAAAGAATTTAAATGCCACAAAATAAAATAATAAACAACCACACAAGTAAAAATAAACAACCACAATCACACAAGGAGACGACAATTTTTACGTGAAAAATCACAAATCGAATAAAAATCACTAGCCCACTCTGGGTCTGAAAAATCAAACACTATATCAAACATTGATTACAAAGAAATCTTACAACCCCAATGTTGAAACCACAACCAATGCTAATAAGCCTATTCTTGTCGAATTCACGTACACCAACTCTTGTATTTAACTGCTGTTGGAACCCACGATCGTGCTTTAATGCTGACAGAATTCTTCCCCGGACTTTGAACAGTTGATAATCATCTCAAGCGACTTCATGAATACGAACAGATCGTTGAAAATTTGATTCCTTGATGATTGACTTGACTGTGCGGAAGTTAAATGTTCATCAAGATGTAGACTAGCTTGCGAGTATGTAGAATAATGTAGGTGGCTCTTTGGTGGGTAAAAATTATGAATATAATATGAGGCTCCTAATATGAAACATTAGCTGTTTTATTTATAGCCGCCTGCTAAAATTATAGCCCGTTGACCGCAATTAAAAACTATCCTTGCCGCTGACCGCTTAAACGGTCTTTTTACCGCTCCAACGGTAAACTCTATGCTGCAGCAATTTGTTGCAGAATCTAAGATATCAAGAGTCACTTTTGACCACCTGATGGACTGCTCAATCAGTTTGTCGAGCAGTCCGTTACCGCGGGTAACTTTTTGAAGTTTTCTGTTACTTTTTCGTTACTCTGCAATATTAAACCATAACTCTAAAAAATCAAGTATTAAAATATCAATGAATTAAATATTGATAATTTAAATAATCATTTATCACAAATTTATCAAACAAAAATCGAATATTGCCAATAGCAAAATTCATAACAAAAGGAATATCCACAATAGATTCAGTGCCCTTGACAAAATTTCCTTCTTTAATAGCGGTATCACTACTAAAGACAACAATTCTTTCATTCTCATTCTTAAGATTCAATGTTATTGCTTTTACACCGCTAGCAAATTCCACCATCTCCTCAGCTTGAATCTCATTTAATCCATGAAACTTTTTTTTTCTGACTTTACCAATGAGCAATTTCTTTGGTCGATGGACTCCTAAGATTTAAAATGGATAGCGTTCTTGACGTACTAGAGCTGTAACTTTTGAGCTTCTCATGCATTCTATGTTTTCGAAACAAATCCTAGACATTTTAACAAAAAATAATTTAAAAATAATACCCTAAAGAATTATCTCAAACATTTCAACTTTTTTTGCACTTTTTTTTAATTAAAAATGCTAAATCTCTTAATGACAAAACTTTTTAAACATCCCAAACAGAGATGGAATCATATATTTAGGGAGTCCCAAATTAGATACCCAATCAACATTTCTAATGCCGCCAGTATTGATAAAGGATATGAATTTTACATTGTTCAATTAGAGTTTTTTCAATTCACCTTACAAGGTGAGATCCAACCTCAACCCATAAGAGATCCATTGCAAAATGAAGGGGAAAATTGTACATGCGCCCATAATAAAAAAAACATACAATATCTTGGTAGAAGTATGGACAAAGGAGTGCTCCTCATTCATTTGGTGCAATGTGTTGGAACTCTTACCCTACCATGTTGCCCCACACGCTAATGCTAATTTTAGAAATATAAATCCTATATCGTCCGTCTAAACTCTCTCGACTCACCTTAAAAGGTTTGTTCTATCAAATTTTACTGGTAAAAATCATTATTATTTTTAGTTTTGTAAAATTATATTCTTAATCTTAATACGCTATTAATTATGTGTTTTAAATATGCAACATGTAGTCTTACTTAAAAAGAAAAGTGGATAATTTTTATTTCCAAAAGTTATAAGCCGTTGTGCACTTGAACGTTCAAGAAACTTGTCTTGAGTGGGCCGAGCCTCAAGTACTGGACTAAGCCCAACTTGGTATCTTAAAATGTGTGTCTGTTCTTGTACGCTCGGTTCCCTTTTTTCTTTGTACTCATGTGATCCATTTGTTTGTCTAGATATAAAATGAAAAATGTATAAAAGAACAATGAAATATATAATATTAAGAGATAAAGAATGAGAAAATAGAAAATTATTTTATTTATTTTGGAGAAACCACATATAAGATTAATCATTCAAAATTTTAGTTTAATGGACATCAACATATACATGAGCAAATAGAAAATTATTTTCCAATATGAACAATTTTTTTTTATGAAATGGACTATTTAAATTATCAGCTCATTTTATAAATACTAGTGTGCAGGCGGCATACATCACACATCACCAAATGCCCGATACATTAAATATAATTTTATTATATATATAATTTAATCTCAAACTCTTGTTATTAGAAATTTTAAAAAATAAATACCATTCTCTTTTTGATGTCTTCAGTTTAACTTCAATCTCTCATTCTATTGAAAATCATCATTAACCAAAAACTAATTTCATCCGGCAATTTTAAAATGTGTTCAAAACCTCCACAGACCATTCTCTTTTTTGATGTCGTAAGTTTAACTTTACTAATCCCAACATTGTCCAAAATTGAAAATGAATTATAATTGAAAAAAAATGTCTACCTATTTGCCATTGCTCTAATGAAATAT
The DNA here is from genome assembly GCA_034768845.1 of Heliamphora exappendiculata. Taxonomy (NCBI): domain Eukaryota; kingdom Viridiplantae; phylum Streptophyta; class Magnoliopsida; order Ericales; family Sarraceniaceae; genus Heliamphora; species Heliamphora exappendiculata. The sequence goes on along the minus strand of JAOTRH010000016.1, from coordinate 3,342,888 downwards.
AGGAACTAAAACTTGAAAATATGTAAACCAGAGTACAATTGAGAAAAATACGTTAGCATACAATATGTCATAAAATCGTCTTTAACATGGTAAAAAACTAAAGAATAAACGATCACACAACTTTTAATCAATAATGAATAATAAAATTAAAAGAGAATTCATTCTGTGCCAACCAAGTCGCAAAAATTTCACATGTCTCACAAAATTAGAACTATAATAAAGAATTTATTCTCATAGGAAAATAACTAAAAACAAAAAACAAAAAACAATAATAGATTAGTTTGGGCATGTAGCATAAGTACAGTTAACAACTAAAAATGAACCACCGCATAAAAATTCAAAACAAGTGATCAAAGATCTAATGGAATCCCACATCAATAATATAGGAAGGCGAAAAAAATTCAATGACTAACCCCATATCTAAAGTTAAACCACAAGATATATAAAAATAAGCGCATCTAATAAGAAAATAGATAGCTGACACAAAACCGCGACATCACATCACTTAATCAACTGTCTTAACTAACTCACTGCAAAAAAGAACGAAAGGCCAAAATCGAAAATATAAGAGAGCACATCACATGGAGAATTGAAAATTGCACGACAAATGAAACACAGAAGACGAAAGAATAGAAAAAAAAAAAAAAAAAGAGCTGAACAGAGAGATGAGGGAGCACAAACCACAAGAAGAGCAAACAAGAAGCAGTCAAAAAAGCAATAATTTATGAAAGCATCTAAAGAGCATTATTGAATAATAAGACTTAAAACAAAAAGAAAACAATACCAAATCAGGAGAAACCTTAAATAAAACAGCACTTAAGACATAAAGAAACCTGAATAAGTTTGTAAGTTCACATCTAAACAATTTGAAGCATTTCTTTAGAATGAAAACCAAGATCTTCATCAACAAGATTAAGTTTTAATCCATATCTCAAATTAACTCAAAATAGCTATATGTCTGTGACAACTCTACGGTGCTAGCTAAACAAATAGCATTCTGACATTCTAGCTACCATGAGGCATAATATCAACTAAATCACACATTAGCGTGCCTTTCTCTCACAAACTCAATGGTAATTACTCCTTGGTTTTACATGTTCCTGAAGCACCATAACCTAGATGATTTTATTCCACTACTCCATAAAGAGCTGGTTAAAAGTTATTTTTAGCCTGCTTCTTCCTAAAACAACCAATTTTCTTTCTCCAGGCTCCATGTCAGCTACTAAACAATAGGAAGCCAATCCTATCCCCAACACCAACTTATGTCTCTTCATCAGAACGAAAGCATAAATAAGTTACTGCTCCTGTAGAGTTTCATGTTTCATGTTTCATGTTTCAAGTTTCAACTCGAGTAACGTAATGCATCTCACATAACATCTATACTCATCAATATCTTGAAATATCCCAAGATTTCCATAAAAATCTTCTGAGTCCAATTTCAATTTATTGAACCACAACTCCAAAATAACTGTAAATAAGAAATGACACAATTGTTGTTAAAATTGATCCTAAAAAACTTTAGTACCATAAGAAAGTATAAAAAACAAGCATCTTCATCATAATCACGCCTTATATTAAACGCAAGCCATCTTCAAAACAAATCAAGATTTGTCCCAACAGTGACACAATGTTTACAAACATTCAAAACACCAATTTGCCGAGTGATCACAATTTGTGCAAGGCTATAATCTAAGGTTAGAATCAGAACAATACCCAACATATATCTTGGAATGACAAGAATTCGTGAATGTAAATTTGGGAGTTTTGGAGCCATCTATGAAGAAACACTTATTCATATCGTTTGAATGAGTGAAAAAAATATGCTATAGTTAAATTATTAAAAAAGAATGAAAAGGACCAGATGAAAACCAGGTATATTAATATGGATAGATATCACTATCGATAATAAAATAATAAAAGAACAATGCTCATATCGTAACTGTAAAAAAATTATAGTTTTTTCCATTGTTGTAGCAGCTACATTTATATCTACATTATATATGTATATAAGTACATAATCAAAAAAGCAAACTAATGGAGTTCAAAGTATTCCCTTCTTTCTCAAAAACAGATAAAAAAAACTACATTATTTTTTGTAGCAGTATGAGAAAAACACACCGGTCTAATAATAATAAAAAAATAATTAATTAAGAGATGAAATGAGAAGAAAATAAAATGTTACCCATAAATCAAATCTCTTGCCCCTCTCTCTCTCTTCAAACAGATATCACAAAAATATTACCCAACAATCCACCTTACCCCAAAACTTTCAAACCATGAACAATTTTCACACCAAAAAAAATAAAACAAGCAACGACAGAGTAAAAAAAAAAATTGTAATAATTATTACCAAAATGAGATCAAGCAACACACCTGATCGAGCAATATTAGCAAATGCACAAGAATTAAGTTTGAAGAAAGTTTCTAAGATGAATAGATTATTTTTCAAAATGCATTTGCGATGTATAAAAAAACTCACAAAAAATGAACAGCGGCACTCGCAGCGGTGGCGCAACAGGCGATGGGGGCGTTCACTGGGTGCCGTGATGAACAAAGGCAGCACGAGCGGCGACGTCGGCGCAATGGACAACGGCAACGCAAAGCGGCGTTAGTGGCGGCGGCGCAAATGGCCCGAGCGCCTGCGACGCAATGGGAAGAAGAAAGGGTTGAGGCAGAGAGACTTTTCCATAAGAAAATAAAGAATGGGTTTGCAATGTAATTTAACGAGGGGCAAATATGTAATTCAAATAAAGGGTAGAAATAACACTTCATAGGGGACGAAAAAAATACTGTTCATAGATGGATTCACTCTTTATACATATTGAATAGAAAACACCATTTGTATGTATAACTATTGATAATCGAAGAAATTGAATATTTGTATGAATAGTTTTCAAAATTAGAGATGAACGGAGAAAATGGTACGGAGAGGACAGCTAATCTTTTGCATGACTATATTTAATTGTGAACAAGATAATAATTTGATTTAACAAACTTTATTATGAAATTAATAATTTTTTCTCGCAATAAGACTCCGTTTGTTTCGAAGTAAAATATTTTACCATGAAAAATATTTTACATATAAAATAATTTTGTAAAAATTATTTTTTTACTTGTATTTTTTGACGTTTGGTTAACATTCGAAAAATATTCTTTTAGCCTTTTTGAGTACTAGATAATGAAAAGTAAAATTCAAAATTCTAAGAATTTTCTGATTTAATAAAAAGTAAATTCAATACCGTATAACTAGGGCTTTAATGATTTTTTGGTTGTTTCTCATTAGGGTTTGTACAAGTGATGGAACATAAAAGAAACTTGGGGCGAAGTAAGGTACGAAGTTGGATTCAACGGCGGACGGAGGAGTGGGAGGAAGATCGCGCAATTCGGGCGCCAGATGTGTCTTCAACTCTGCTTCGTCTTCTCCTTCTTCGACCGACTCTTGATGTTCTTGTTGTTTTGTTGAATTGAAAGATTGAATTGGAAGAAGAAGAAGAAGAAGAAACAGAGTGGACAATAAGATTGAGGTTTTCATATGTGCTTGCGAGATTATTCATATCTTCTCCGACGCTTCGCTCTTATTCCATGGAATCGAAACCCAACGGCTAGCAGCAAATACTTCTTGTCGTCCTTACAAAATAAAAATATAAATTCTTAACATGTTTACAAAGTTAATGCATAATAGTATAGATTGGTGATTGATGTTTTCAATTTTACAATCACAGAAATCAAGAAACGAAGAATCCATCCATAGTTATGGCAGAATCTAGGTAATACACTTACCTCGTAAGAATACTAAAAAATAGAAAAGAGAAAAATAGAAACCTGATCGAGCAAAACCAAAGTCAAATTGGAGATAACTAATTAGACTCATTTGCTTTGGTTATTGAAGTTCGTCTTTTCGTAGCAACGGATTGAGAGAAGTGACCGCGAGCGTCCTTTCCCCCAACGAATTTTGACAGAGTTCCCGAATGACAAAAAGAAGGGAAGGAGTCGGGGGAAAGTTACCGAATGCATAATTTCAAAATTAACTTATCAATTAATTTTTTGTAATTTAAATTTGGTCAAATAAGTAAAATATTTTACTAAAAAAAATATTTTACGTAAAAATTAATAACCAAACAGTAAAAATTAAGTAAAATATTTTACCTAAAAATATTTTAAATCGAAACAAACAAAACCTAAATCAAACCAGTTTATGGGAATTTTGATTATTTTTGGGCATGAGGCCCTCATGGGCAATTTTGGTTTTTTGGCAAAGAAATATCAAAAAGTAAGATTATTCATTTGATAAAAAAATAAAAACTAAAAAAAATAAAAAATCAAATTAAAACACAAATTATCAAAAAAATTTATTCAAACTATCATCACTCTTAAAATATAATAATAATACTTATTCATAACTTATTTACTACTATTATCAATTACATATAATTATTAGTATCAAATGTATAAAATAGTAAAATTATCTAGTTTGAACAAAAAGTAAAAAATTAATTTTTTTACCTAAATAACTAATTTCAAACAAATTAGCTTAAAAATTAAATTAACAAATGCTCTAATTTAATTTTTTAATTAAAAAAAAAAAAAAAAAACGAAACACTAGCTTTTAAGCTGGCTGCTCAGGGCCTTGGCGATTGTTCTTAACAATTATCTAAATTTCTTATTTTTTTGGTTTATTAAGAGAAATTTATAAAAAATAATAAAAATAAAAAATTAGTATGATAAAAATAAGAAAATATTAACTTATTAAATTATTTTAATTTATTTTTTTATATTTTTAGTCAAGTTATTTTACCTTTTTAATTTGTCTCGATGACAACAATAAAAAAGAAATAATATTTGATCAAAAAATTTACAAAAGAAAATTACTAAATACAAAAATAAAATAAATAAGTCCCAACCTAAACCTTTTGACATTCCCTTCGTGGGTAAAAGTTGTTTATTGACTTATTAACTTATTTTTTATTATAAATTTTTTGTTTTTAGTAAATTTTTTTCATTATTTAATCAAATTATTATACTTTTTAGATTTTTCTTATAGAGACGAGCTGAAAAAATAAAAAAAAATTAATCAAAATATAAAAAAAAATAGAAAAAACAAAAATAAATAAAAATAAGCTAATAAGCCAAATCGAATGTTGCTTATTTTTGTCTTTAGTGGACTTTTTTCATCTTTTGATAAATTTTTTTTATTTTTTGATTTCATTTTATCAAGACGATTTGAAAAAATAAAAAAATTTAGTTTAAAATAGAATTTTAAAAAAAAAAGATAATAATAAGCAAAATAAGCACATTTTGCCCAAACAGAGCCAATTGTGGTTTTTGCATGAGCTTAAAATATATAGAAACTATAATTATTTGAACAAGAAAAATGTGAAAAAAATGGAAATATAAAAGACATGTGAGAATGGACTTCCTTAACAAGGAAGTTTACTCTCACTCAATTCAGCGCAATAAAAGAAGACAAGAAGTATTATGAAGGTTTTCGTGCAACATTGACAGCAAACGACACGTGTCAGGAGAAACCCATAATTTGCAATACCTTTGGATCCTTGGGGGAGGGAAAAAGGTCAATCATGGAAAAGCAAAATATATGTGTAAGTAAATGTAAGGAAGTTTCAAGACACTTGCCTGTAGAGGAAGTCAAGAACAGAATCTAACCAAAAAGTAAAAGCTACAACCAATTTTCTTTTCCCAATTTCCATAAAATTAAGGCTGTGATAACCAAAAAAGGAAGGCCAACCCCACTGCCACCTTTCTTGCAGTAATTTAATTGCATGGAAATAAAGACTTTGAATGTATTAAAATTCATATATAAATTAGGGGTGATGAAAACAACAGGAAAAATTTGTAAATTGGTTTGGACTTGTTTAAACTGTTTAATTTGATCTGATTCTATATTAAACTGTTTTAGTTTTAATTTTTAATGATTTAGAGCCATTGTAGATGGTCCTATTTTTAATTTTTATATTTATCATTTCTTTTTTTTAAATTCCTTTAATGACTTTAGTCCAAACGCATATGTGCTTAGAAAGGTTTTTCATTGTTAAATAGACTTGGCTTTTAGCTTATGAGTAGCTCATCGGCTTAGGCTTAACTTGTTTGAATTATAATGATTTTGATAAAATTAGTTGTTTTAAAACTTGAAAATAAAAAATCGAAACCGAACTAAATCAAACCGTTTTTACATGTTGTTTCTGGTTTAATTAGTTCTACAACCACAACGATCTAGTTTCGGTTCTAAAATTTCTATAATCATTGGTAATGTTTTGGTTTCTAGATTTTTGCTTAAAACTTGACTAACACAATGTGTTTGCACTCCTAAATAGAATATAAGCAAAAGTTATTAGTAGCAAGCCAAATATTTTATTATATACTAGATTTGTTTTTTATATCTTTATAATCTTTATTTTCCAAACTGGTTTCGAAAACAGTTTTATTTATTTTTTCACAAAATAAAATATGAAAATCACTTTCCTAACCTGTCGTGGTTTTTTATTTTTTTTTATTTTTTTATTTGCGGTAGTGCGTTCAAAAGTTTATATAAACACATTAATTTATTTTGGGTCAGTGTGCGTTCAAAAAAGTAAAAAAGTCGGCAAACCTAATTCTCTTCCGTGAAGGCAACATAGTTAATTAACATGCGATTCAATGATATGTTGCATGATATTTCTTGTTCATTTCCGCCTTTTGAACTTTTTTACCGTCTGAGTTTAGTAAGTTGTTTAGAAATACACTTGGTTAGCATGCGTGTTGCTCAAGAAACAAAAGATTAATTCTTTCTTCTTAGTTAAGTAACAATAACTACAAAATGAAATATGTTGGACCCCGTTTGGCAAGTGGAGGAATAAAACGAGATTCACGGCTCAAGTCCTTCGAGGTAATTAACTCGGTTGATATGTTCATGTTCTTCGTCCACCACAAATAATGATTAGTGTTGTCCGACAGAGTTGTTTGGCCGAGCCGAATATTAGTGTTTTCCAAAATTGCTTGACCAAAGAACATATTAACGTTGGGGCCGGCCCTTGGCAGTAAAGCGATGATTTTAAACCGAAGAACATATCAGAACTTTTATTACACATATTTATTTTTTACAAAAAAAAATATTTTTAAAATCTACTTGTTCTAAACCTATTAAATAAAATTTATATTGAATGTAAAATTATATAAAAATAAATTTTATAACATTATAATAATTTTTTTATCACTTAAAACTTTTTGACTTTTTGTCCTTTTGCCTTAACGTCAACTCTAGGATTCACTAAACAAACTTAATTTTTGCTTATTTGGTTTAAAATAACTTTAAGCAAAAAATTTGAATTAAAGTCAGTTTGCCAAACAAGGCTTAACTTTTAGTTTGTTATAAAAGATATTAAAACCCTTATTTGATAACTTATTATTACTAATGTTACCTATATCTAATTGCTATAATTAAGTATATAAAAAGGTAATAATATTCAAATCGGCAAAATTTAAAATTTTAATTTCTTATTTAATTACCTAACTTTAAAAAATTATCTTAAAAATCTAATTTACACACAGTTACAATTCAAATAATTTTTCTATCCGAGGAGGGAAAAAAACAAGTTAGTTAAACTTACCAAACGGGCCTTTAACAGTCATTCCTAGAGATGAATCAATATTGCTGCACGAAAACATTCTCGAGGCGCCACTAATTCAAAGCACCATTTACATCATGCCACGTGGTGGTACTTTTACAAGATTTTTTTTCATTTAAACCCATATGATCACTGGATTTCGATTCTTTGGTGGAATGGAATTGTTCCCGTCGATTTATTTTGATCATTTAAATTGTTTATATTATAAAATATAAAAAAATTATTTATATAAAAATTTATATTGTTTGAAAATCAATAATTAGATGATTAGATTTGGTTAATTTTATAAGAATTGTACGTATAATTTGAAAAGTATATATACTTCTCTTTTATTTTTTTAGAATAAGCATATTCCGACTATATAATAATTGGTGCCGGATTAACTTAATTTTTTAAAAGTTTGATTTTCCCAATAAACTCTATAATATACAATGGTTCAATTGGTAAATATAATGTTATGTTATAAAACAAAAACAACCAACGAGAGAATGAAGCAATTATACACATAAAAGACACGATTTTAGATAGTTCACCAAAAACTATTGTTACATCCACGGAATTACAGCGATTTTCACTATGATAGGAGGTAGTATAAACTTACGAGAGTTACAAAATTCTAACTGAAGTAACAAATATATAAAAATCAACAACTGGATCGAAAACCAAAAACGGGTCAAAAATTTTTTAAAAATTTTATTTTAATTTGTGCCATCTCTGGAACAAGTTGAGTTATGGATCAAACATTTAAAAATTATAATCAAGCTCCATACGCATAACACACAGTTAACATTATAAAATAAAAATTCAAATCTCTTAATGTTTCAAATTTAAAATCTTTTGTGTTATCATTACTAATCTATATGGGCTTTATCCTCACTTTAATTAGATGTCTCTAATGGACAATAAAATTATTATTTTTTAAATAGTCTAAGGGTCTATTGGGGTTAATTTTTAAGTTGATTTTTTTATATAAAAAAGTTGTTTTTAAGCTGTATTGTTTAATTTTTTAAAAAAATTAATTAAATTTTTTTCTATCTCTTAATCCAATAAAAAAAAATCAATTCATATATCAAACACTCTAATTTTTCTCAAACAAAATAATTATAATACTTTTACATAAAAAAAGTTAATTCTACTCACAAAATAAAAAAATCGTGCCAATATCCTAAACACTATAGCTTAAAGCCTAAAAATAATATATTTTAAACATTTCAATAACAAGTAAAAAAAAAAAATCACTATAAAAAATTATCTCAACCACTCACTTTTTTTAAAAAAAAAATCTAAACATTTTAAAAGTAAAACTTAAAAGCTATTTGAAACATGCACTAAATATAAATAAATTGATGTAAAACACCTTAACATATTTATAAAAAAATTTTTTAAAACACTAGAGTCATTTTCACTACTCTATCGGTAATAATTGAAGCAACAAAATGTTGACTCATCAAATAACTCAAATGTTCATACACCAACACGTCGTCGTTCTAACTTTAATGCCTTCATTCGTTCCTTAATATGTTTTGTTTCTCTTCGCCCCTGCCTATATATATTGCTCCCACACCTTTGCTTTTGCCCAACTCAAAAACATCTTCTTTCTCTCTCTCTCTGTAGAACACACACTTTTTCTCTCTTTCTCTCTCTCTCTCTCTCTATATAGTTCTAAACCTCAATTGATTGCTCTCTATCTCCGTACAAAACAAAACACAGATTAAGATGGAAGATACAAATCTACCGGTGGTAGCAAGAAGAATATGGAACGCAGCGCGCGTGATGTTCTTCATGTTGAGAAAAGGCATCGCAAAGCGAAAATTTATGGTTGATCTCAACATGATGATGAAACGAGGCAAGATCGCCGGTAAGGCATCATTACACAACCTCATGTTCCATTTGCACCATCACTCCTCCGCCTCTAGCCGCCGTTCTCACGGAGGTCACCTCTCCTCCTTCTCCTCCGCAGCCGCCGCCCCACTGCAGGACTACGAGTTCAGCTGCAGTAACACCCCCGCCGCTTTCCCCTTCCGCCTGATCGCCAAGCGCAACCACCACTCTCACTTCTTCCCCTGCGCTCACGCGCCGCCCACCGACGACGACGACGACGACGACACCGTGACTTCCAACGCTGTTAAAAGAGTGTTGGAGATGCTGGGAAGCGACGCCACCTCTCCCGCGGTGTCGAGATTCTTGCAGAGCCCGGCGGTGCGCGACATGGTGTGGAGCGAGTTGGCGTCGCCGGCGCTGCCAGGGTTTGGGCGGACACCGATGGTAAGGCAGCTGAGGATAACGGACTCGCCGTTCCCGTTGCGAGACGTCGACGAGGACAACCGCGTGGACGAAGCGGCGGAGGAGTTCATAGTCAGGTTCTACAAAGAGTTGAGGAAACAAAACGCCATGGATCTGGATTGAGAAAAAACTCTCCGGCGCGACGGTGGTCCATGAGTTTCCGGATTTTAACCTCCGGAACCTTCCTCATTTCCGTTTCTGGACGATGGCGAGCTCTGGTTAATAATTTCTGACAATTTTTCTAATCAAAAAGCACAAAAAGAAAAGAAAAAGTTGTACGGTTGGGGCTTGGGCTTTCGTTGTTTAGAGGTATCTTGATGAAACTTGTAATGGCGGAAAGCTGTCGATAGAGTATGCTACAGACTTTTTTTTTTCTTCTTTAGGGTAAATGTTGAAAAAGGTCATAATTTCGTTGTACTTGTACAATCACTTTGTCTTTTTTTTTTTTTTTGGCTAGATAAATATTGGTACAAATATTTGTGTTGATGTTGATGCGTACCATAGCAAGAATTGATGTGTAATTACTAACTTGTAAGTGATGTGTAATTACAAAGTGTACCAGCGATTCAAATATATTATAAATATGTGATAATTTATACGGGTTCACGTGTAATGTAGCATATATTGTTTGCAACTAGATTAATTGTTACAAAACACCATTTTTAATTATCTGCGTGATTGAATAAACCGATGGTCAATTTTTGGAACTTATAGATTTTCTCATTTCAGTGTTTTAGATTCTAACTCTTATAGACGTTGTGTTACAATTAGTTTATACGCTATTTTGGCTTGTTTTTCATTGCTTTTCATTGGGTTCCTAAAATAATAAAATAATAAACAAAATGCATAATCTGATCTAGATACAGTAAGATATTAAAAAAAAAAAAAAAAAACCTTGTTGCTCGTTTGGCAAGCATGGAGCTTTAAATTTGTTTTTAAAAATTTTTAATTTTTTTTTATTTTACGATTTTTAATTTATTAAAAAGATCAACCATTTTTTTAAAAACAGTAAAAGTGAAAAAAAAAAAAAAACGAACTTCACTGCCTCGGCTTGTTTGGTCGAACTTTTCAAATTATGTTGATTTTTTGTTTTGTTTTGTTTTGTTTTGTTCTTTTTTTGGTAGGATTCACAAGTCAATTTTGAACTATTTCTCATCAAACTTTGACTAGAAAATTTTAAAATAAATCACGGGAAAAAAAGTATTTTGAATTAAAAACACAAACATAAAATTAGTGCGACATGCAATGATAACACAATTTTATGACGGCAACACTAAGTAGACAATGCTATATTTTTTCTAAATAATTTCTCAAAGGTTTTGCACTTCTCAAAATTATGAATGCTTAGACTTTTAAGAGCTCATTTTTTAAATCATGTAGAAAAATAAGTATATAAATAAATTATATTTTATTTTATAAAAATGATAATTTTCATATTAAAATAAGTTATTTAAATTTAAATAGTCTATTTGTATAAATAAAACAATTTTTTAAATATAATTCTTAATATTTGATTAAGCTAAAATTTTATTTTTTTCAAAATTTACTAAAGACACACAATTCAAATGAAGTCTTTAGAGATGAGAGCCTTGGTTGAGGGAAATAAGTCTTCTTCATATTCCCATGGAAGAAATAATGGGATCTTCACGTAGTGTACCACATGAAGTTTGGAATTGTAAATTTCAACGTGGGAGTTTTTTTAAATTTTTTTATTATTTATTTAATTTATTAAATGTCTATAAAGGGGGGGGGGGGGCACCTATCCCTATTAAATTCTTTGGATGATGAAACTCTGCAAGACATAAATTAAGATGTTAATTTTTTTTATTAATTATTTAATTTATTATTAAATATCAATTGAGGGGAGGAATAACCCTGTTAAACCATCCGGGGATGAAACTCTGCGAGACCTAAATATATATATAAAATTTTTTTGACTTTTTATTAATTATTTAATTTATTATTAAATATCTATTCATGAACGGGATCAACCCTGTTAAACCATCCGGATGATGAAACTCTGCGATGCATAAATTAATTTGTTAAAATTTTTTTCCTAAATATTTAATAACTTAAATGTGATTGATATTTACTCTGACCAACCCAATAGGGTTGTAATACACATGATAGAATAGGAAATATTGGATGAAAATCAATGGCTATGGGATGTTCACGTTATCATACGACGGTGATGTAAAATAATATATTAAGATAAAACGGAAAGAAAATTCATTACATTTATTTAGTGAATCATTGATACATTGAGTTCTTTCTGTGGGACCCCAAAAATCCCTCGTGGACCAACCACGACATTACTCACGTACAACATCTCTGTGGTTAACTGCACAATACATTCTTCTGGGAGAATGACTATGTCATAGGCTAAGAAGACTCCTCGACGCATAGCATCTCGTACGACCACGCAATCCTTTACTAAGTCTGCTTAGTACCCTCCATTTTCACGTGGGTTATTATCTGCAGCGAATGCAAGGTCCTCCATTACTTTATGGGGCAGCTCTCCTTTTAACACCACGCGCTCACAGTCTCCTCTATTCAACAGCCGACGAAAGAAGAATCCGAGACAGTAGGCATCCCACTTCAGTGCCCACGTGTACATTCCACGTGCAGCACCTCGAACAATTTCTCCCAGCATTTTTTCTTTCCAAAAAAAGAAGTATTCCTGAGAAGACTCCACATAATGTTGGAAATAATTTTTCTTTATCTCACAACGGAGGTCGGTAGGCAGATGAGTGAAGATCTCTTCAAATTGAGGATCTATTGTTATGGGATAACTAATCTCTACGAGACTCTATTTATAGTGATCAATGACTACTATTAAGGGGTCACATCTGTGTATGAAAATTATAAAATCAATTTATGTATTTCTCCTTACATGAGGCACTTTTTAAAATTACGAAGATATAACACCTGTGTATTAATTAAGTACGCTACTTTAATATGCTTATATAGTATTTTTTATCTGCTAAATTGCTTCTCCGTAATTCTTGATCTGTCCAAAGTTTTCGCAAAATTGCCGAGAAATAATTTAATTTCCCCGCACATACAAAATCTTCCCTTTTTTCATATGAATTTTGGCGATATACCACTGTTTGCCTCCAATTTATCATGTTGTAACTTAAATATCTAAAATCTGAATTTTAACTTGTTAACCATTGATCTTCCGAATGTAAGAGCATCCACACCAGCCTTGTAAACTTCCCTTTTTATTGTTTTAGCTAATTGATTACATTAAATGGGCACTTCACTTGCCTCAATAGAAGTTTTAGGCAATTTAACTTTTGGTAGAGTGACTAGCCAAATTAAGCTAGCAACTCTTCACTAGCTAAATGGTTTTAAAATGCAAATTGAGCAATAAAAAAATCAAAATATATAAATAGTTTTAGAGAGAGAAAGGATAGAAAAAATAATATTTTAATCAAAAATAGCTAAATTAGCTAGCATTGATGTAGTGTTGAATAAAAAGTGACTAGCTAAAATAAAATTTCAAGAATCTAGCTAATTAATTTAGCTAGGTATTGGTGTGAATGCTCTAAGATAGTATTAGTTAAATGGCCATACTCTCCACTTTTCTTCCTAAAAAGAGTCCAGCTACTCACCGCCTATAAGGTCATAGAGAATAGAGACTCCTTCTATATGTTAGGAGTTTTTATTTTGAGATATTGGTCTTGTTTAGGTGATTAATTTATTTATTTATTTATTTATTAGTAAATAAGTCAAAACAAAAATATGCCAAAGCCATTTCGTTTGGGTGACACAAATAAGTCACTTTATTTAACTTATTTGATTTATTTGCTTAAATAAGTCATTTCGTTTGAGTAATTTTTGACTTATTTAATTTATTTATTTATTTATTTATTGGCTTAAAATTTGACTTATTTGGTTCGTTTGGGTGACATAACTTATTTATTGACTTATAAGCCATAAACTATGTTACACAAGCAGAGTCATTATAAAAAAGATCAACAATCACATTGTAACACTAAGAAATTAAAAAAATAAAACACTCCTATTGGGGAGTCTCTGTGGTTAGCATTTTTCTTTCTGAAATTAACCATGATAACTTTGTGAAGGCTATTGTGACTAATTCAGAGCGGGCGGGTGGTGTTGTGACTTTAAATGGGTTTTATGTGAACTTTTATAATTTAATTCGAATTATTTATTATTTTACATTTTTTAAATAAGTTATTTATACAAAAAAAAATTAAGTCAATCAAACAAAGTTATCTATATGATCAAGGTATATTTATCTTAAAATATTTAGTTGGCTTTTAAGTTTAAAATAATTAAATAAATGTACCGCAATAACAGGAAAAAAATTCTTTAAATTCTGCCACTTTCCCTTCTTTTTAGGTTACTCGGTATCAAAATTAACAAAGTGGGAACTGGGAAGTTATTCGTCAAAGAGTATAGGCTTTGGGAAATTAGTTAAGTTGATCTTTCATGCCAAGCTTCTCTAAACTCGCCCAACAAAACAAAGGATAAATTACACTAAACCCCCCCCCCTCTATTCTTCGAAATCATGCTGTCAACCTTTCTATAATTAGTCTCTAAAATACCATTGCCTTCTCTTGCTTTAGAAAATCATGCTGTTCACCCCCAACCACCACACCACCTCCCAAAATCAACCCAATAATTGGTGCACAATTTCAAAAAAATCAAACCCTCACTTTGAAAAATTGCAAATCAATCCTTTTTCGGTGATTTAGAGAACGAGGTTGCGAGAGACATTGAATGGCCTAAGTCCATGTTTGTTTTGATAGGCTACGAGGGATTGAACTGGACTAAAGAAATATGTTGGACCCACATTTTTATAATTTGTCTTTTTGAAAATCCCACTTTTGGCTCACCAAATTATTTATCCTACTCCTCCCTTGAGATTATTTGTCCCCCATGGCCCCTTCCTAGTTATCTATTTTTTTATTTAACAGTCAAAAATAATTTTTTAATTTTTTTTTCAGACTTTATTTCACTTTTGCCTAATAGAATTTAGAGTTTAGGAATTAGAGTTTCTGGTTTATAATATAAATAACACCATGACATGCATACCGAATTCTATAATTATTCCATTGTATTAAAAAAAATATGCTGAATTTACGTATTACTTATCTTTTTTATTCTATTCAATTTTATCTAGCAACCTAATTGTATAAGAGTGGACTTAGTTGTGGTTAAATAATAAGGGGATGTTAGTTTATAATTTCAAAGAAATACATAGGAGTAGTGTAATAGTGTACTCTATTCCAAAACAAAAAGTACCCATATTAATAATTAAAAAAAAAACACTATGCATGCATGATGGTATGCTTTTGTGTTTATGCTTGGAAGCATGCATGAAATGGCCATGTCTTGTAAGGACCAGATAGCAACAATCAGGGATGGACGCAGAATTTTAATTTAGGAGTGAATGAATTATTTTTGTAAATTTTTAGAAGAGGATATATTAAATTTTTAAAAAATTTTAAAAGAACGAACCTATATAATTATAAAATATTTTAAATTAATATTACTATAATAGTAAATTTTTTTAAAATTTTAGAGAGCGCCATCCGTCCGCATGTGGTCCATCTATGGCAACAATTAGCAAATCCTTGTGACCATGATTTAGAAACAAAGATTGTGATGAAACTATGTTTTGGGCAGTATTATAGAGTACTTGGAATGTAATGCACTAAATTAAATTAATTGTTACTTAAATTAATCTTAACTTGTTAGGAATTTGGTTCAGAATAGGCACAGAAACATAAATATTCATGATAAGCTAAAAATCAAAATATTCATTTTTAGAATTTCTATTTGTTACAGTTGATTACAACGAGTTTTCATCTTTTGAGAATTTTGCATGATAGTATCGTTGCTAACTCTATCAAAAATATCTCTCTATGTATATCACCAAACTAAATAAAAAAATATTTTGTTGCAAAAATCTACTTCTTCAATATTCTTCTCATTTTTCAGAGGGATCACAAAATAATTTACAAAATATAAATTTATTTTATACAAAAATAGTAAGAAAATAAAAAAAAAAATCCATGTGGGGCACGTGACTCCCTGGTCACTAGCTGCCTCCACCCCTGCTTAAAACCATGTAGTAGGCAACGAGAGATCTTTATCCATAATTAACGATATCTCAGTTTCGATACACTTTAAGCTTGAAAATCATTATTAATTTCTCAAGATACAAAAATTGCAAATTATAATCTTCAATATCTAGAGCCTATAGAGATAGAAAAACAAAGAAATTCAAAATTAGAAAATCTCATGCCATTGTACAAATAGAATTACAAGAATAGAGGTCTTCAAAAAAGAACTTCCCATATAAGCTAGAATTTTTTTTGAATTCGATCTACACAAAGTAAGATATTTTTGTAGATCAATTAGAAATCATAGATGGATGTATAAATGGATCTAAAAGGGGTGGATGTGGCAGTCGTTGGCCCTCTTAGGTTTTAGATTATTATTTTATAACTATAATAGTTTATTAGATCTAAATATTTTTAAGATTGCATAGGTTACCTCTCCTACTCCTCCTCGATCACTAAGAAATTATAAGAATTGGAAGATCTACCTCGTGTTTAGTATTGCGTGGTTCTACTTGCAAGAATTACGAATCTTTCTCTTGAAGCTCATCATTTTTATCATAAATCTCTTTAAATTAAAATCTTGTGCTCGGTCCTGGGTAGATATATAGATATAATATATGTATAGGAGTATATAGGCATGCAAGCAAAATGCATGCATGCATACATTACAATTGCAAGTTTCGTTCAGAAATTACTTATTCTTTTTGTTAAGGGAAAAAATAAAAGAAAAGAAAAGGTGAATGTGGAAAACGACCCCAAATTAAGAAAGAGTAGGTGAAAGGCTGGTGGAAGTGGTCCTCACTAATTGAATTATTCACTATGCACTAATCAATAATAGAATCACATTTCCGTTTGGCATAAATTTTGAATTCTTTTTATTATTTTTGTCTTTTTAGATTTTTAAATTTACTTCGGTGCTTACTTTTTTATTTTTTCGAATTGTCTCAATGTGAGAAATAAAGAAGTATAAAAAAATATGATCAAAAGATATAAAAAAAATCGCTAAAGACGAAAATAAACAATATAAAATTTAATTATTGACTTATTTTAACTTATTTTAGTCTTTTTTAAAATTATTTCTTATTTGATTAAATTCTTTAACTTTTCCAACCCGTCTCTATAAGCTGAGTTAAAAAAGTTATAATAAGTTTTTCATATTTGTGTACCTTTCAATTTGTAATGTTCTTGATATTTTTCAGCCTATATATTAATTTTATTACTTATATTTTAATAAAAAGTAATTTCGATTGTAGATAATGTGAAATTATATATTGGAGGTGTTTGGCAAAAACTACACATAGCAATATTTAACTTCCTACTACTGATTTTAATTACAAATTATAATTTTTTTTAAATACTTACGACATCTGCTATAATTTATAATTATTTTTTTTAATTTCAGTTACAAGCTATAATTTTTACTAAATAATAACAACTTCTGCTACAAGTTACAATTTATATGTTATTAGTTTTAACAATACCAAATACCATCAATGATATTTATCTTAATGATAAATTAAAAAATGAATAATTTTATGGCTAAAAATCAAACTCGTCGGTGGTGCTAATTTGATTAACTGTCATAAAAAGTGCTACCACTTTGGCTAGACGATTGGTTCTAATTTTACCTTTTAAAAAATACATATTAGTGGTGTTGGAAATACTCTATTTTATACTTTGTTTTAAACCCTATTACATAAATTGTAGACCTCAGAACAAATGATCAGAGTCAGAATTCCACTATTACACACCGAAACATGTCGTATTAGTTTTTTGAATCGTATCGAAACAATTAAAGGTCCTATTTAGAATAATTATTTATATATTTATTTAATATTATTTATTTTTATTTTTATTAAATTTTTTTCGTTATTTAATTAAATTATTATACTTTTAAACTTGAGACAAGCGAAAAAAATAAAAACTTTTGATCAAAATATTAAAAAAATCAAAAAAATTTAAAAAATAAGCTAAATTTTATGTTGCTTGTTTTCACCTTTAGTGGACTTTTTTTTATCTTTTGAGCAAATGTTTTTACTTCTTTAGTTCATCTCACTAAGGCAATTCAAAAAACTAAAAAAATAGTTAAAAGATTAAAGAAATTCATAAAAAACAAAAATAAGTAAAATTTTTAACGTTTAGTCTAAACGAGGTCAAAATAAGAAACATAAAATTTTGTTTACTGGCTTTT
Organism: Heliamphora exappendiculata; assembly: GCA_034768845.1. Taxonomy (NCBI): domain Eukaryota; kingdom Viridiplantae; phylum Streptophyta; class Magnoliopsida; order Ericales; family Sarraceniaceae; genus Heliamphora; species Heliamphora exappendiculata. The sequence goes on along the minus strand of JAOTRH010000016.1, from coordinate 3,324,694 downwards.
TTTTGCTTTATTTTATTTTTTCAAAATTGTTTTATATTTTGATTATAATTTTTACTTTTTCTGCTCATATGCATAATAAGAGTCAAAAAAATATAATAATTTACTTAAATGATAAAAAAAATTTATTAAAAAATAAATAAAATAAAATAATAAATAATAAATAATTATTTTAAGCTTGATCAATATGTTTAGTATTTATATATAATTATTTAATTTTTAAAAAAATGGGGACCACGGCTTTTGCTGCCCCTTTCCCCTCGCCCAGTAAATTAATACGGAGTACAAAATTAGATTATGCCCCATTTGGATAAATAGTTTATTAGCTTATTTAGTTCATAAGCAGTTAAATAAGTAACTTCGTTTAGTTTGCCAAATAAATAAGATTTAAGTTAGAAAGCAAATAAGCCAATAAGCTAAATAAGTCAAAATAAGCTAAAAATAAGCCAAAATAAATAAATAAGCAAATGTCTTTCTAAACGAAGCAAATAAGCAAATAAGTCAATTAAACCAAACAAAGTTATTTATTCATGTTTTTATTTATTTGTTAATAAACAAATAAGTAAATAAACAAGTTATCCAAACGTGGTCAAAATAGAATATTTTAAATTTTATTCAAAACATATTCTGACAATTCTACCCCTCCGAACGCCAATCATGAAGTGAGTGGCATGAGAAGTTGGCATGTGAATTGGAAAACGTAAAGGGAAAACAGACGGGGAAAATGGGTTTTACTTTGCCGCAAAGTCAAGAAAACGAAAAGAAAAAGAAAGTTGAATTAAAATTGTAAGGTCTTGCTTAACTATTGTTCACATATAAATTTCAATCAGTAAAAAATAATTTTGATCAATAATTATTTATTATTATAAAAAAGAAATAGTTATATCATCAGAGTTGTTGTAATTATATATAAATAATAAACTTACGGTCATAGTCTAAACTCTTAGAAAAAATTACTCGATACTGTCTTAATGTTTATATAGTACTATGAGCAAATGAGTGCAATGCATACTTAAGTGGATCACTTTTATTTTTTTACATATCTAACAAAAATAATTTCATATTATTTAATGCATAATGTTTTTTAGTATATAATTGAATAAAAATATCATATAATTAATAACACATGGTGGTGTATAATTACTTGACTCTTATAAGTCGTTAGAGTCTATTAATATATCACCCAATGAACAATAATTAGCAATTTTTTAATTTAAAAAATGATATAGACATTTGGAAGTATATTAAAAATATAATAAATAGTAATACCAAGTAGGGTGGAGACTAAGATCCTATTTGGGCTATCTAAAAAGTTTATTTATTTTTTTTAAGAAAAAAGGCTATAAATATCTTAACTATAGTACTCTCAATTAAAAAATCAGTTCTATTTTTTAAAAATAAGAAAGATTTATGTTAATTTTTCAAAAAATATCTTTTTTATTATTTTTTAAATATTATAACTTAAAATCAAAAAATAAGGACATGTTAGATATTTTAACAAAAAATAAAAAACTATTCTAAATAAATTATCCCAAACAATTTAACTTTTTTTTTAATTTTCAAAAATATATAAATCTCTTAAAAATTCTAGACCTCTCAAAAAAAAAGCTAAGGTTGGAGCCCACTAAAATTTGGGAGTAGCTAGCATAATTCATAGCGAACTTTTTAAGGATTCCTAATTAAGATTGTTGATAAAATTTAGGTTAAGCAATCACAACTTGGACTACTTTAAAGTGATAACAGTAGTTGACAGCAGCCATCTCTTTCCTTCCACGCCAAAATGAAGAAACCAAACAAAGCATAACCAAAAAGCAATGCAAGAAATGGAGCTTCGCATGCCTTCAACTTTTTATTCAACTTTATATTATTAAATGTTAAGGAGACTTTTTAGGGTTCATGCTTTTGAACCAATCTGATTGTGGAGTTGTTAACCAATCCAAGTTGTATTTAAACTTCAAATTAAGTATCAGAAGTTATTTCGCGGGCACCAAGGCTATGTACTTAGAATAATTGTTAAAAATCTTATCCTGAATTCAAATAAATTGTTCAAATATACTTGTAATACTTGTATGTTGTGTGACTCGTACTATAAGTAAACTTGAACTATTCATTTTGAATTCTGGATAATTTTTTAAAATTTGTAATATTGATGTTCCGCGGGTACGGGTTAAGGCCCTGATTGTCAACCTTAGCTTTTTTATTTTTGAACTAAAAATGCTAAAAAGTAAAGATTGTGTGTTTGACAAAAAAGCAAAAATACTAAAAAGTCAAAAAGTTAAATTAAAACACAAATTCTCATAATATTCTATTCAAACTTTAACCACTTTTAAAATATAATAATACTCTTTGAAAAATTTCATTTACTAATTGATTTGCACAAATTAATTTTCTTAAATAGGCTAAACGATACAAATAAGTTTAAACTAATCAACCCCACAAGCAGCAAATATAAATAATCACAACCACACACGAAACGGTAATTTTTATGTGAAAAATTTCAAATCGGGTAAAAATCACAACACCACACCGGGTCTAGAAAATCCAACACAATTAAATGTTGGTTACAAAAAAATCTTACAAACCGACGTTGTACTAACAACCAAATGTTTGAAAGTCTACTCCTGCCGAATCCACGTACACCAACCCATGTGCTTGACCGCCGTTGAAATCCACCACCGAATTTCAATACTGATGGACTCCTCCACCAGATTTCAACACTTGAGACTCCTCTCAAGCGACTCCACGAACAGGTCGTTGAAGGTTCGGATGCTTGATGATTAATTTGACTACACGAAAACTTATTGAATCATCAAGTTATTGTAGCAAAGTTTGCCAGTATGTATTATCTTCAAAGCATATGGCGGCTAAGTTTTTCACAAAATAAAATAATAAGCCACCGCCCCATAAACCCTAGCTACCTATTTATATACATAGAAGTTTCCAAAATTCTAACTGCCTAATATAACAATAGGAAAGCTGCTAAATCAATAATAGAAAAGCTACTAAATTCATAATATGAGAGCTGCTAAATCAACAATAGGAAAGCTCCTAAATTCATAATAGAAGAGCTGCAAAACCCATAATAGCTTCCTATTTATAACGACAATTCCAAAACTCTTACTGCTGCTTAAAACAAATCTTGTTGTCGAGACCGTTCGATCGGTCTATTCACCGCTCGAGCAGTGTAACCTGTAATGCATTGAATTTTTGTTGTAGGCTTGAAATACCGAGAGGTGCTATAGACCGCTCGATGGACCGCTCGAATGGTCTGTCAGGGAATCTAACTCCACGGGCTATTTTTGATGATTTCTTCTCATTTTGCGTGGCACTGCAATATTAAACCAAAACTCGAACAAGACAAGTATCAAAATATCGATGAATAAAATAAATAAAATAAATAAACAATTGTCATAGAATTGCCAATCATAAAACGAATATTGCAAATGGCAAAATTTATAAAACTCTTTATTCGTAACTTATTTACTACCATTACCAACTATATATAATTGTTAATATCAAATATATACATAAGTAAAATTATTCACTTTGAACAAAAAGCAAAAAAAAATAGCTTTTTACTCAAACAACCAACTTCAAAAAAAATAGTTTAAAAACTAAGTTAGTAAATAATTTACTTTGATTTCAATTTAACTTTCTGACTAAAATATATAGAAAAAAGCTACCCTTTAATCTAGTTATCGATCGGGCCCTAAGAAACACCATGTCCTTGTATTAAAGTAGTGGGTTTAATGAATATAAGAATTTTATGTATTCATAATTTTATAAAGTGATGCTACATAAAAAAAAAAGGCAATAGTTATTACACATAAATATAATTCTATATTAAAAAACACATAATAGTTATGAATTAAACAAGTATATCACCTTAACCAACTGACGTGATATTCTGGATAATTTCTCCTAAAGTATAATCCCTTTTACTCTCATCCACACGATATTATTTAGGGCCCTCTCTTGTCACTATTATGGAATAGTAGGCATCCTTCTTTGATTTTTTTTTTTTAGCCTTCTTTCTATATAAAAAGAAATTGTGGACCTCAATACCGCATTATCCTGCACTAAGTGATTTATATATGTGTGGACACTATTTTAAGGCCTGGTTAATTTGGGGTTATTTGGCTTCTTTTTTTCTTTTTTTTTTGAATTTTTTTATACACTTTGATCAAAATATTTAATTATTTCCGTTTATATCAATGAGAGAAATAGAAAAAAATTAAAAATTTCAAAAAGAAGTTCATTAAAACGAAAATAAACAAAAATATAATACTAAATGGTTTACTTTTGTTTTTTTATTAAATATTATATAAAATTCTTTACCTTTTCAGTTCATATCAACTGCAAAAAGTAAATTTTTTTGTTAAAGGAGAAGAAAAGTTTACTAAAGGTCAAAATAAGAAATACAAAACAAGTTAATAAGTTATTATCCTATGTTAGCTGGACACAAGTAAGAAGATTTTCTTCCATTGGACAAGGGAAGAAAATTGTTCATGCTTCATAGTTCATACTTCATTTGGGAAGAACCAAATGATCAAGAACCAATTTGGGATGAACCAAATTGTTCATACTTCATAGGATGGGAGATTGTTTAATTAAGATCACCACACTCTCAATATTCTGGCACTAAGTTTGAGGATTAGACTCTCACAAAAAATGTGGGGATCAAAATGTTGTTGGGATTTAATTACTAATTTTTAAACGCAATTGAAAATAAATAATTAACCACAAAAAAATAAAATAATCATCACAAAAAACTTATGTGGGCCATACTGGATTACGTCTTCAACCAAAAGAAAACAAACTCTACCGTGTCAAATGCAAAAGAATATAACCGACTCTCTTCTCTATGCTAACTAGCATGTATAATTTTTTCTTCCTTATTCTAAAATTTAAAATTTTTACAAATGTCCTGTTTATAGGCTCGTGCCATAGGAACCCTAAACCGCCATAGAAACCCTAAATCCATAAAAGCCCTGATCTCATATAATTATAAAAATTTTACAAAATAAATTCATAATAGGCTTATAATTTCACCCGAATCCAAATAGATATAGATCAAAAAATAGTTACATGAATCCTATAAAATACAAAACACACTCTAACCCAACAAATATCGACATAGTACTTCTTTTAAATTATACCGCAAGCAAGTGCTTTGTGCATTGTTAAAAAATTATAATAATTTTTTTTTCCGACTTAAAGTTCTTTTGAGTTAAAACCGCTTTAAGTTAAATTTTTTGGGTTATTGTCTTTTGATTTAAATGCACTCATACAGTTCACCAAATAAACTTTTTATTTATTTGTCTTAAAACAACTTTAAGTAAAAAATCTAACTTAAAGCCATATTGCCAAACAAGGCCTAAATCATGATTCCACTTCATATGCCCATTTGCCGGTAGTTATTTGCAGATTTATATATGACCACCTTGAAAAATCACATTTTCATTTAAAGTTGTTGGCAGAGGTTATTGAGAATAGTAGGGGACTCATGTTGGGTAATTCTTCTTCCCAGCAGTTATAAGTTGAGATGGAATAACCACATTCCAAGGAGAGAGAGAGAGAGAGAGAGAGTGTGTGTGTAACATCCATGGCAAAACTTTCCTTTGACAAAATTATTTATCATTTTTTATTTAATTTTTTGAATACATTTTTAATTTTTTTATCCTTTTTTATCCTTTTGTCATTATGTTCTTATTTGATTTGAAGGGAGATTTTTTTGGTTGAAGTTTTATATCCAACATGAAAGTTTAAGTTATTAGTTAGAAAAATTTTAATACTATATTAAATGATCACTTATGTAATCTGCAAACAATGGTTATGATAAAAACATAACACAAATGCACATACAAAATACAAGATTTATGTGGTTCATTTAAAAATAGAATTACGTATACGAAATTATTGAGACAATACAAGGGTTAAATACTTATAGAGTTATAGAAGCGACAAATATATATAATACCCAAAAAAACGATTGTGAACCAATTGACTTGATCTCCTACTCCAAGGACTAAATCTTAAAAATAAAATATTTAAAATTATAGTTGCTCTGAAATGGGCCGGGTCGTTGATTGGACCTCCAAACTTGTAATTAGGCTCCACACACCTAGCAGCAATGTGCAATTGATTACTTTAATGCGGGCCTCACGTGCAGCTATGACTTTTGAGGTTTGACACGTGATAGCTTCTTCTTTTTTTTGTGTCTAGTAACATGTAACTTTCTTTAGAATCTCTCATCGTGAGGTGTGCAAAAAATAAGATACTGTCATAGTATCATTAGCGATGTTACAAGATATTTTCGATAAATAAAAATATTCAATACATATTAAGTGAATCATTTTTGTTTTTTATCTAGCTAGTTACTCAACAAAGGTAGAATAATATTGTTTCATTCAGAGTATTTTTTACTACATCATTAAATAGGAGCATCACGTAAATAATATCATATGATGGTCCAGGATCACTGAGTAAAATTACCTTGTGAAGTGTATGAGTTTTTTCTCTATTTAAAATAAGTGAAATAAATCTTGCTTTGATACTATGTAAAAAAAATTTGTATCTTGCATCAAACTTTAAACATAGAGATTTTAACACCGTACTACCCATTTTATACTCAAAATAATGTGAAATTGAACATAACATTTTAATTTTAATTTTTTGAGTTAGGAGAAGAGAAAAAAGAGCTACATTTTATTTTCCTATATTTATGAACACAGATCACTTCCTTTTTTTTTTTCTCAAAACAAATGGATAACGCTGAGACAGGTTCGTGAACAATCCACCTCAAAGCCCATTGACTATGGGCCTCAGTTTTTTTTTCTGTTTAGATTGTCATCAGGGCCGGCCCAATTATTTCCAGAACCTTAGACAAGATTTAAAATTAAGCGTTTTTACTTGTAAATTTATGTTTATATTTTATTTTTAAAATTATTTTCAACTTTTCAAGTTGGAAAATTATTAATCAAATTTCTATAATCAAGTTTTTTTTAGTATATCTTTTTAATTAATAATTCACTTAATCTCTTTTCTTGTGACGCAATGGATCTAACATAAAATCTTACCAATTTTAATTTGTTCTAGATTTTTTTATTTGTAACCTTAATAAATAATTTATTTTTGAACATTGTCAATAAAGAATATTTTTAATGTCCGGTATAATAATTTATATAACAAAAGGCTTTATTGGATCTGAGAAATATGTTTTTTTAAGACTTTATGAATATGAATTATTTTTAAAAATAATATATAATTGTATATCTCATAAAAAAAATCTTATAAATTTGAGTTTTAATTGAGCTCATGTTATGGCTTCACTTAAAAGTTGATTTTTTTGCAAAAAGCTAGCTTTTAAATTGTGTTGTTTAGCATATCTAAAAAATCACTAACTTTTTGTAATTCTTTTTTTTTTTTTAAATCTATACACATTCCAAACACCTTGATTTTTTGAAGTAAAATAATTATAATACTCTCAATTAAAAAAAGTCAACCATTCTCATAAAAACGAAAGAAGAGTCGTGTTAATATATCTCAAATACTACAATTTAAAAATAAAAAGTAATGACATTTTAATAAATAAAAAAACAAAAACATTATTACAAAAAATTATCCCAAACAGCATAACTTTTCTTTTTGCCTCTTTTTTCTAAAAAATCTAAATTTCTTAAAAATAAAGTTTTAAAATATTCCAAACAGAGTCTTAAAATTGAGAGCCATAGACAATCGATTAATTAGCTTAATAGATGGACCTGACTTGTTGTAATCCACCTCGGAGTTGAGATTGGGAGTTGAGATTGGGCTTCAAATCTCCCATTCCAGCCCGTTAGCCCAAAAAGAAAGTAGAGATCAGAGGAGCTTTCTGGCCCATTAGCCCAAAAAGAGACTCTGGAGCATTAAGTCCATTATGAGCTAGGGGGGACCTTGAGCAATTAAATTTGTTGTTAATATATCATATCATATTATATAATATAAATATAAACTAGTAATATTTTTTAGAATGCTTTAAGAACATGATATGTGAAAATATTAAAACTTAACATGCATCAATTAATTTAAATCTTATTTTTTAATTTCTCTTTTTCTTTTATTCTTGGTGTCTCTTTGGTTTTCTTTTATTTAACCACTTAAAATTAACTTATTTTCTTACTCGCTCTTTGTCTTTTCTCTCTTTTTGTATATTTTTTACTCTATTTTTTTCAATAATAATGTAATATTATAGGTTATTTTATATGAGATAATATTATATTTTATGATCTTTATAAACTATAAAATAATAGAAGGAGGAAAACACATAGATATATAAAGTATAAAACTAAGAAAACAATAATTGTAGAAGAAATAAATAAGACAGAGTAAATATTGTAAGATTGTAAAGTAAATGTAGAAATTTAAATTATTGATTGTTGATGACTAAGGAGGAAAAAGATAAGATGAAAAGTGAAATAATAATAATAATAATAATAATAATAATAATAATAATAATATATGCAATAACTTCAAAAGTATCTCACTGTAGCGAAAATAAATTAAATCAAATGCAATTATTGTTTCCACTTTCTTTGTGTTTTTTGATAATTTTTATTTTTTTCTAAGTTTTTAATTTGGGTTTTTTGATGTTGCAACAATCTCTGTGATTTATTTTAATTCAATGTGATATTCTAGAGTATATGAATGCATATTTTGAATAAAGAATAATTTTAATGCATAAATGGTGGGACTGATTTAGTCAATAAAATCCATTTGTAGAAGCTTTTAAGAAAAAAATTATTAATCTCTTTGGCTTTGTATTTTATATAATGTTTATGTATATTTTTTTATCATTATTTGTTGAATTTAAATTCTACTTACACTGATATATAACGGCAAACATTATATTTTTTTATTTTATACTTCATTACTTTGTTTCATATTTGTACACTTTTTTATATTTATTTTGCTAAATAATTTTCTGTAAATTAATAATATTATACTATAAACTTATAATAAAAATAAACTAAGCCCGTACGATACGATCAGAGAGTAATTTATGAATATTTCTCTAACGTCTCATATCACAACTTTTACTTGAAACTCACGTTAAGTGGCGGAGCGGGCGTGTGACCAGAGAGAGAGAGGGTCACGTGCCCCTCCTGAAAAAAAAATTATATTAAAAAAAATTATATTCACAATCACCATTAAAATTTGACGGTATAAGCGACCTTTCTCAGTGCTCTTACTTCACTCGTGTCGTAGTTACGAGACATAAGAGTAGATTAGAGTTGCAGAGCGTGAGACGAGGCGCAAGCCTCGTAACAAGAACAGAGCTGCAATTTGCAGTGAGACTGAGAAGTGAGAGTGTGAGACGGTAAGAAATGAGACGCAACTCACAACTCGCAAATCGCAAGAGCAAAGAGTGAGACGAGAGTTGAGAGTGTCTGAGACGCCGACGGCGTCGATTATGCAAGATCTTTAAAAAATAAAAACCCATCGAGGTCAATTGTAAAATAAATAAAATTTTTAAGAGAAAATATTTTTTTATTTATTATGAATATTTATAATTTTGTGCCTCACATGCATTAAATTTTTAGATTAGCCGCTGCTCACGTTACTATGCATAGGACCCATAAAGAATTTTTATCTAATCTTTAACATTTGATTTGTCTGTTAGGAGTTGAAATTATTTTAGAGGACAAATAGTTGTCATAATTTTGTAGGAGATAAACATTAATTTTTTAAAAATATTACAAAAGTAAATCTGTATAATTTTAAAAATGTTTAATAATACTATTATTATAATTATAAAAAAATTTCCAAAACCTAGAGGAGTGATTGCCCCCATTTGTTCTCGTCGTCGGATCTATTTAATTTATCTGAATCATGTAGGTGATGTCAAAAATTTATATTCATATGAAATTAATTAAAAAATAGATGACCTCACTCCTTTCGAGACCTGTCAAGGCCATTTTGTGAGTGTTAAGTGAACTCATAACGCTCATAGAGTAGGTTCCGCAAAGAAAATTATTTATTTAAAATTTTAATTTAATTATATATTGATAAATATATTAATATTTACATTTAATTTTTATAAAAATTTATGGTTGAAACATAAATAATTTGTATTATACAAGAATTAATTTAAAAAAAATTAAATATAATATATTTATATATTTATTAATAGCCGGCCAAGTTAAAAATTTACATATATAATTTTCTCAGTAAATTTTATAGATAAAATAGTTTAAATTATTGTTAGGAAATCCCATTTAAAAAACCCTATGTTTTAGCTATGGATGCATCGATATGTGGGCCATTATTTAATATTTATTTGCATTTTGCCGAATCCGATGTAAAAATGGCTTTTTAAATGTGGATTTGAAGACTTTTTGTCGTTTAGCTCATGCATAGGGTCTAAAACAATGTTTGATATTATTAATATTAATAATTTATAAATTATAATTTGTAATAAAAATTAAACGTATTTAAAAATATATTAATTTATAATTAAAATTAATTATTTATAAAAATACATAATTATATTTTATAATAAAAATTATAAATATTTAAAAAAATATTAAAATTAATAATAATAAATTAAAATTTATTTTCAATAACTTAACCAGACAGCCTCCTGTGCAATAACATATTTTTCATATAAGAATTCATTTTGAATGATGTGAATATGTTTTTTTTTTAAATTAAGAGCAAGGGGTAAGATGAAAACAATTACACAATAAGATATTATTTTGTATGATTATTTTGTATAACAAAATATAGGTTGCATAATATAACTCAAAACTAACATACATTTATTTTTTTTATGTAGATGTCATGTTCTATCTTATATTTTTTCGAGCTTAATTGGCAACTAATTTAAAAGTTAATTTTTTTATTTTTAAAAATTTTTAGTAAAAAAATTAAATTAAATTTAAAATAGGTTTGTAACTTAGCTTTTAGGTTAGTTTTTTTAAAATTGATTACTTGAGTAAAAAATAATTTTTTTACTTTTTGTTCAAAATAGATAATTTTATCCCATTCTATATATTTAATATTAACAATTATTTGTAATTGTTAGTGGTAGTAAATAAATTATGAATAATGGGTATTATTGTATTTTAAAAGTGATGGAATTTAAACAAATTTTTTTGAAAATTTGTGTTTTGATTTGACTTTTTAACTTTTTAACTTAATTTTTTTACTAAACGGACAATTTTAACTTTTTAACATTTTTAGTTAAAAATTTAAAAAGTTAAAATTGTCAATCAAGGCCTTCACGTTCTTTATCAAACATCGTTTGGTTCAAAATGAAAGAGAAATATGTTGAATTTTTGTGCAACAATAATTATGTGTTATAATAGATACCTAAGGTCACTATTGAATAATAACAACACCAAATAAGATACTATTTAAATGAAACTACATAATCCAATCCATTTAAGTAATTACCATAAAGAAAGGTATGCCTATAAAATTAATTCTTGATTTTCAAATTAGTAGCTATTGAAAAATAAAAATAGTAACACTTTTTCTTTTTAGTGTGCCATGAAAAGTATAAAGAAAGCTATATGCCTCTTAAAACTAATTAGAAGAAGATGTAAATTATAGAACTAAGTCAATGCTAACTATGAAATTAGATGCATTTCAATAAAGCAATGGAAAAAATCTAAAAGCATAAAATTTTAACAAAGTGATGAAAAGAGTTAATTAAAAGTAAAAATAAATAAAATAAAATAAACAGATAAATAATTATTTCAAACAAGGGATGGATCGCTTTTTTAGATGGAGTTATAATTTTTGAGAATAACTTAGAACCTGCTTGACTTTTAGAAATTTTATTTCTTTTAAAAAAGGTTTGGAAATAATTTGTTTGGATATATAGTTTTATTTTTTATAAGTATCTAATATTTTTTATTTTTTTATTTTAAACGGTAGTATTTGGAATAATTTTTTATTTTTTAAAAAGATAGTTAACTTTCCTATCGCTGATATTATAGTAATTTCATTAAAAAAATAATTATTTGGAACATGAATAAACTTTAAAAAATGTTTTTTTTTTGAAAAAATTTCATATAATATAGCTTAAAAATTAACTTTAAAAGAAACAAATTTTTTTAAAACCCAAACAAAACCTTTGTTTAACCGAACGAGGCCGATTGCCCAAAGGAGATCAAGATGGGCTCAACAGCCTTCAACAAGCTGGTCCAATCCATTACACGACTGAGAACAAGCCCTTCCAAAAAAAAGAAAAAAAAATGCAAAATGGAGCTAAAAATTGGATAAATTTCAAATATATATATATATATATATGTATACACATATATATTTTTTATCTTTTTAAATTTTTTTTCCTTATGTTGATTGAAGAACTTATTTTTCTAAAGTATTTTGAAGAGAGAAATAGAAAAAAAAATTTGATCGATGAAAAAACTCACTAAAGGATAAAATAAGTAACTTATTTTGATTTATTTTTTTGTCTTTTCAAAAAAAAATATTTTCTTAACTCATTTTGATGACTTGAGTCAAAAAATTTATAATAATATAATTAAATAATAAAAACTATTTTAAAAAAATAAAAATAAATAAATAAATATTCTAAAGTAACAGTATAAAGACCCTATTTTGAAAATCCTTTTTAAGGTATATTGAGGCTAACAAATTATAAAGACATGTAGTTTACTTGAAAACCAAGCGTTACAATTCCCTTCGAATTTTGACGTAACGTGGACCCTACATTGATTAATCAATGTTTAAAAATCAACGGCCTAGATTCTCAGATTCCCATAAAAAATGAACAAAGATAATATCCAGGTATTCAGTTGAATTGTCACTCTTAACCTTTTTGTAGAATGTCTAAAATATTTTACTTTTAAAGATTTTAATTTTTAAAAATTATTAAAGTATTTGAAATAATTGTTTTAAAATATTTTTTTTGTTTTTATTAAAATGTTTAATATTTTAGTATTTTTATTATTTAATTATAATATTTAAAAACATCAAAATATTTTATTATTATTTATTTTACATAAAAATAGCGTATTTAACATATAAATATTTTCTTAAAAACAAAAAACAAAAAATAAAAAATATTTAGTTAACTTTTCATAAAAATTAAATCGTATAATTTAAAAATTATTTTTTTTTTTAAAAAAAAAAACCAACTTCTTTAATACCACAATCGAAGCCCTCTCTGGTAATTTCACCTCTCCACCGTTCTTCTTGTATCACTTCTTTTTCTTTTTTTCTTTTTTTTTTTGTTTAATTTTTGTTCTATCGCATTATTTCAAGAGCTCCAATTCCACTAAACTCCCAATCCGACCGTCCGTTTCATCCTCATCGAAGGCTCTCGTGCACTCATCTCTAACAAAACCTATTTGCACTCCATTATTAAAATATTAAAATATATATAAATTTAGATATTTATGTATGTAAATCCACGTATTGTCTTCTTTCTCTGCAATTACTCGAACTCTCGAAGCCCTCTTCTCTCTCTTTCCTTTCTATCTCTGTGTCTCTGGTTCGAATTCGATTCTCTCTCTATAGATCCATAAGTTAAATCAGTCTTTTAAAGCCCAACGATCGGTTCACTTTATCGAAATCGTTCGTTTTCGTGCATTATCTGATAGTAATTCTCTCGATCAAGTAACTATTTTTTTATGCATTTATCGTAATTTCCATGGTTATCTTCGTCGTCTTTGATTTTGTGTTCTTCTGATGCACTTGTTTTTAGTAGCGTTAATGTCGTTGTAGTTTTGTATTCTTGTTGATGTAATCGTTGTTCTTGGTTGATCATTGATGGACTGATGTGTTTTATGTTGAATTGGCAGATAAAGTGAGGAGATTTGAGAAGAACGCAGGGTTTAATAGGGATGGGATTTGAAGGATGAAAGATGCCGGTGCTGCGTGGTAGAGTGAGCAGGGGCCGGGCAGCGAAGCAGCAGCCGAATCCGAATCCGATTGAAGGAGAAGCGATTGCGACGAGGACTCGAAGAAGGAGAGCAGCAGCAGCAGCAGCGTCGCCCAAGAACGATCAGCTGGTCAATGAGAACGTAGTCGCCGCTGTGACACCGGCGGAGAACAGGGTTTTGGAAGGGCCACTCCGTGTTGGCCGCGGCGGCGTTGATATCGGTGGTGGTGGAAGGGAGGAAGTAGGAGAGAAGCCCATGGATGATAGTGGCGCTCGGAGCGCTGACAAGGCTCAGGCCGGTGAAGATGAAGGAAGCACCGCTCCGCTGCCTGAAAAGGTTAGATTCTCGACATACATTTCTCTGTTTTGTGTTGCATGCGTATACTTCGTGGGGCTCATTTGTAATGGAACTTTTTGAACTATAGTTTGTACAGGTACTTAGAAAAACTGAATTTTCTTTTTTAATGGGCTCCCTTCATGGTGTGTTTGCAATTGTAAGCTATATTGATGATGGATTTGTGAGATTCTTGAGTGATCTTATTAAATTACGTGAAACTGCATCATTGTGTGTGCGTGCGTGTGTGTGTGTGTGTGTGTGTGTGTGTGTGTGAGTGAGAGAGAGAGAGAGAGAGAGAGAGAGAGAGAGGAGTTGGCTTTGTAAAAATTTCGATGCTACATAGATGTCATTGCCGTCTTTTGCGTGAGTATCCCTATTTTCAGAGTGTTCATGCTCTTTGATTCTTGGTTGTCACTGTTGAAAGGGTTTCCGATCTCCTCGTAGTTGTTCATGAATTGTTATCCTTTTGTCTTGCAGTTGTAACAATAAAGGTTTACTAAATTCGTGGAAATTATCCCTATTTTCAGAGTGTTCCTGCTCTTTGATTCTTGGTTGCCACCGTTGAAAGGGTTTCCGATCACCTCGTAGTTGTTCATGAATTGTTATCCTTTTGTCTTGCAGTTGTAACAATAAAGGTTTACTAAATTCGTGAAAATTGCAATCTAAAACGTATACTTTAGTAGACAAACTTTTTAGTGGCTTAACATTTCAGGGTTGGTTAGTATCTTTATTTGCAAATGTGGAATCATTGGGAGTTATTTTACTTTTAGAATTAACGGTACGTAATTAATTCATGGGCGTCTGAAGTTCCTTGATGGATTTAATAACTTTTTCCCCATTTTCCAACAATTTGTTGTCATAGTGGAATGAACACGTGCTTGGCTGCATTTCCTTTGACATCATTCATTCATGTAGGAAATTGTC
Organism: Heliamphora exappendiculata; assembly: GCA_034768845.1. Lineage (NCBI taxonomy): Eukaryota > Viridiplantae > Streptophyta > Magnoliopsida > Ericales > Sarraceniaceae > Heliamphora > Heliamphora exappendiculata. The sequence goes on along the minus strand of JAOTRH010000016.1, from coordinate 3,309,542 downwards.
TTTTCCGGTTGCTCTTTTAGTTATGTGGACGATATCTCAACAAGAGAGCACTAATAATTGATTTGGCGACCACAATGAAACAATTGCATTGCACCATAGCATCTTGTGCAGTATTGGCTTCATGCTGGTCATTGTGACATGCATAGTGAGAACTAACACAGTAAGCTGTTTTTTTGGAGAATGATTCAGTGAAATCATTCATATTTTTCTAGTTTTTAGCTTAAGCTGGTTTATAACTGAACTTCACTATGGTAATGCGACTGCATTATTGTCAGATTCTAATCCTATACAGCAACAGTGCAATCTAGCAATGTGTTTGATTTTGAATTTTGGATGTTCTGCATTGTTTGATTGGCACATGGCTGGTGCCAAATGAGTGGTTAGGGATTTGACTGTTTTAAATTGTAAATTAGTAACCAAAGGTGAAGTTGGAAATTTGTTGACCTCTCTCCTCTTTTAACTCCTTTGGCACTTGCCTCTCTCTAAATTTAAAACTCTTTATACAATCCCATTAATCATTTAATTTTTCATGTCACAATAAATAATCACATGCAGCTCATAACTCACTTCCCTCGTTCGGATTTAAAAAAATCTTCTTCTTCTTTTATCTTCCTTACTAATGCTCCTTATGAAGCAGTTTTTGGTTTGCTTTGTAATGCCCTTATTGCTCAAATGTCAAACCAGCATCTGCACTTTTTGCTTGTTCCTGACAATAAACCTATGATTCTATAGAGCAAGGCTTACGGTACTTTGTTGACATTGTCAAATTTCATTCTAATATATTCTGTTTTCCTTGCCTTTCAACCTTTGGGTTAAGGCTTTTATGTGTCGCAACCATGCAAGCTTCACGTCCGACTCGCTCAATGTCTCTTCCCCCCCCCCCCCCACACCATTTTTTTCCCAAAAGAATAGGAAAGAAAAAAATATAATAAAAAGGAAACACACTTAATTGTCTCTTCCCTCTAGTGGTCCCACTTAGAGTGACCCGGGGCCGGGCTTCTTGCCTGATTGCCCAAAACACTTCCAGACTGGTGATTCGGTCGAAGCAAGCGGTCCACGCTTGCCAGAAGAAGAACTGAATGGATGTAAGTACTTTTTATATTTTGGAGTTTAACTTATTTATGGGTAGAGCAACAAAATTCATTTACATATGCAGCTTTCATCCTTCTTCTTGGCATTGTTCATTATCTTTTCTATCCAGTCAATTTTAATCCATAGTGATGGTCCCTGCACATGTGACACAGTTGTCAACTGTTATGTCTGTTCTGGGAGAAAACTGTGAGAAGATAGTCAAGATACTTAAAAGGAATCCTGGGTTTATTGCTTTCTAATCTTCTACGACATTGCGCTTAGAATTGTGCATATTCTTTCTTTGTTGGGTGTGATTTGATGAATTATATTTATAAGGAGAAACGCAAGTGTGAGTGCAGATATTCTGTATGGTAGAAAATCCTCTTGAAATCACGTAGTGGATTTCAAAATGGTTTGGTATGGCATTCCTTGGTTCGCTAGGCAAGTGCTAATTCAAAGTTGTCTGTAATCGTAATTGATTAGGAAACCATGTGGATTGCATCACAAAAGGTATTGAAAGTGGACAAAGAAAAGGTAGAGAGAGAGAGAGAGAGAGTTAAGGATGGAAGTTTTTGAACCATGTTGAATGAGATAAATCCAGTTGACCGAACCATTAATATTCTAGTGTGAGCGCATCTTTAAAACTAATGTTATATTTCAAATATAGCAAAAGTGTGATACGATATTCTGGAGGGTGTCTGATGTCATTCTTCTCCCCCATTCTACCCCTCTTCTTGTGGGACAAGAAGGCTGTGGATCAACCAGTTCTAAGGTAAAAGACAAGTCTGAGAGCATGGTTTTCATTTTAGTTATAGAGGCCAAATACCTCTTGGGAATTAACTAGCCAATGCATCGTTGGCATTGATACAAGGAAAGTACTAATTTTGTAATAGCACACCATGTATATGACTGGTGTGTTTGGTCTATCCAGTTTATTGGTAAACTGAAAGGGTCTCATAATAAGGGAAAATGATGTTTTGAGACAGTAATTTGATTTTTTTGTCTGTTTTTTCTTCTTCTTTTTTTTTTAATAATAAAATAACTGCGTTGGATAAGTATAGTCTTGGCAAAGATTGCCACGTTTTCTGCATTTTTTGATAACAGGTATTTTGGTCTGTTCAAAATGTATACAATCCCTGTTTTCTTCACGACAGGTGCAGGTTGGTGGATCGCCTTTGTATAGAATAGAAAGAAAGCTTGGCAAAGGAGGCTTTGGACAAGTTTATGTAGGTCGTCGTGTTTCTGGTGGTACTAGTGATAGGACTGGTCCTGGAGCTGCTGAGGTATGTCTTATTTAATTCTATCCCTTTTTCCAGTAAGTCAAAGTTTGACTACTTCATTGTCTGTTGCTGCTTTAATGATATACCAACATAGGTGGCCTGTGTATTTTAGGTGGCTCTAAAATTTGAGCATCGAAGTAGCAAAGGATGTAACTATGGACCACCATATGAATGGCAAGTTTACAAGTGAGTATGGTTATCTTCAAGTCTTTTTTATAATTTTGATGTTCATAATATGCATTACTTTTTCACACATTCAATGTCATTTGTACAGCACTCTTGGTGGTAGTCATGGTGTACCTCGGGTACATTACAAAGGTCGACAAGGTGACTATTATGTCATGGTATGCTATCAAGACTTGATCTTGTTGTTTCAGTTTTTTTATTTATGGTTTGTATCTTGTTGGTTTGGATTTTATGGATTCTGTTGGGGTGTTTTCTCTCCGTCTGCCTCTGCATAGTTTAGTTTGGCTCTGTAGCATTATATCTTGTCTTTTGCAGGTTATGGATATGTTGGGACCAAGCTTGTGGGATGTTTGGAATAATAACTCTCATACGTGCGTATAATGAAGTTTGCATTATCTTTTGCCCTTTGTGTTGTTCATTATGTTGGGATTTATATGTCCATTACTTGATTAATTCTTTTGTTTTTTCCCGCCTCAAAATCCCAGGATGTCCATTGAAATGGTGGCATGCATTGCCATTGAAGCGATATCTATATTGGAGAAAATGCACTCTAGAGGGTGAGTTGTTTTTTCTTCTTGCTTTTTAATAATCTTTTCTCCTTTTGTATTGTTTTGTTTTTTCTCTTTGCATTTACTTTTCTGCTTTGTTTTGTTTCAGCCAGGTTTCTGTCTTTTGGAAAGTTTTAGATTTTTTCCCCATTTATCCCATACTTTTATCCTCTTTGGTGGATGGGGGTTAATTTTTTATCACTTGTCTGATGGTGCAAAGTTCAGACCTTGAAATGACTTTCTTCTCCTCAGCCATTATTCTAATGAAGTAGCAAGTTGAGCTTTTAGTGTAGTAGTAGTCAAGATACATATTTTATTCTTCCCCTCCCCCCGTCTTAGGTCACATGTGAGATATCCTTGTGGACGGAGGTTACCATTTCTATATTTGGTACATTATTTTGTAAAATATTTTGTGGAAATTTAGAATCTGCTCAATCGATCCCACTTTTAGGATCCGTGTACAATGGGCTAATAAATTCATAATCTAAATATGCTTCTTATCCTTTTCATTATCATCATACAATATGAATATGATTTACTCTCGTTCAGATGTGTCTGTGCTACCTAGAATCTGTGAATTATATAATATATAGAACTAATTCTCAGGAAATTTGGCAGGTATGTGCACGGGGATGTAAAACCTGAGAATTTTTTGCTTGGTCCTTTGGGAACTGCAGATGAGAAAAAACTATTTTTGGTTGATCTTGGATTAGGTACTTATTATGTCAATATTTTCTCTATTTTAAGCACTTGTTAAGTATTTGATCGTTCTTGCAATTTTTTGGGGGTATTAGCTACTAGATGGCGAGATGGTTCCACTGGTCTGCATGTTGAGTATGACCAAAGGCCTGATGTCTTCAGGTAAGACAGTCGATTATATTATGGTGGACTATAGGAAATGTTACCTAGTTTTCTTGTATTCTGTTATAGAACATTGCTGCTGCTTGGCTGATAAACATTTTGTTCTTGCAGGGGAACAGTGCGTTATGCTAGTGTGCATGCTCATCTAGGAAGAATTGGTAGCAGGAGAGATGATTTAGAATCTCTTGCTTACACACTCATTTTCCTTCTCCGTGGTCGTCTGCCTTGGCAAGGATACCAGGTTGGCAATTAATCTCTAGTGGTAGGGTTTCTTTTCTACATTTTTTTATGCAATGTTTTGACATGATGCTCTTTGTAGGGTGAGAACAAAGGTTTCCTTGTATGCAAGAAGAAGATGGCAACATCTCCAGAGACTCTGTGTTGTTTCTGTCCGCAACCTTTCAAACTGTTTGTTGAATATGTGGTGAATTTGAAGTTTGATGAAGAACCCAATTATGCAAAATATATTTCACTTTTTGATGGAATAATAGCTCCAAATCCAGATATCAGACCAATTAACACTGATGGTGCACAGAAGGTACTTAATTTGTTTTGTTATAGTTGAAATGTAGAAGTTGCAGTTTTATGGCATGCATATTAACCCTTGTCCACGGGCACCTCTCAAATAATGCAAGATTCTAGTGACTATATGATAAATTAGTTTCCTAACTAGCCGCAGATATTGGCTTACATCCCAAAAAAAGGTTCTTTGAGTTGATATCCAGCATAATAGTAGAGTTTATGGCAGTATCTACTGTTATGGGAATATCAACAGGGCGTTCCAAAGGACAAGTCTGAAGCAAAATATTCTCGCTGGGAGAGAAAAATGGCCTTAGATGAACAAGCAACTTCAATCCTGAGGAAATAGTGCAGAAAATCTAAATCTTTCATACAAAATTCTTGAGTTAAACGACGTTGTAAATCCATAATACCATTAGAATCATTGCCCAAGATAATGGTATCGTCCACATAAACAATTAAGACAGCAGTCCCAATATAAGCTTTGCGAACAAAAATCAAATGATCAGATCTAGAGCGACAATGACCATAGTCAAAGACAACACTACGAAAGCAGTCAAATCAAGCGTGAGGAGATTGTTCAAGCCATACAAAGCCTTACATAATCGACAAGCGACATGTTTACTACCATGCACAACCTAACCAGATAGCTGTTCAATGTACACCTCTTTTTTGAAGATCTCCATCAATAAATGCGTTCTTAGTTTCAAGATGGCCAAGATATGCTAATTCTGAGCACAATGTAGACAAGTAACTGGAGAGCATGTCTCTTGAGTATCAACACTAAAGGACTCGTGTATTCTTTTGCCACCAATTGTGCCTTGAGATGTTGAACAGCATAGCACTCGAGGCAAACGAAATAGAAGAAACAGAGCTATTTGGTATCAAGGTAATACAAGTCGCCCTTCTCGTGCCTCGAACCAATCATTTTATGAGTCTTGAGATTTTGAAAACTCAAGACTTAGGAATTGTTATAGAACACTGTAACACTTTAGTTAATTGAGTTACATATGGACTAGAAGATAAAGATAACGAGGGAGTGGGATTGAGAACACCTTCAGCAATGACCAGACGAGCCGATCCATCTGCTAAAATAATGCTGTGTGTAACAGGAATCAAGTTAGAAAAAAGGAGGATTTTACCATAGATATGAGACCTAACTCCGGAATCAAGGACTCGTGATGGAGTCGATTTACCACACCTGCAGCATTATCTAAATTAGCTAAGGTAGCGATGGAAGCCCCAGGAAAGAGCAATGTGTAACATCTAAACAAGCTCACTTAGCTAAGTAGTAAGGGCATCAAGAATTAGAACCAAGTGATGTATGTCTTGATAGGTCAAAAGTGGGCTGTAACTGTGGTTGTGTAGAGATATCAGTTATATGATGTACACAGTTTGGCTTCCCATGCTTTGATCAACAATAGAATTTCGTATGGTTAGTAGCACCATAATGATCACACTTCCTATCACCTCAACTACTGGTCCGACCACCTCCACGAGAACCTCCACCACTACAAGAATTACTACAGCTTTTATGGCCACCTTGAGAACTACTGTGTCTGTCATCCCTAGAAACCAAGGCAGAAGAGGTGGTGGAAGAGCCAGACATAGTAGAGTTTTGTCCCAAGGATGAGCATAACAATTGAAAATATGCATTAGCAGCCGTATGTAATGTCTTGCTAGTTAGAATCTGGTCCTTGAAGCCATGTAAATCAGAATTCTTGTCATACAACTCATAAACATAAAAGACATTATTATGATTTGAGAACGACTCCACAATTGAGTCCCATATCTTTTTAGAAGAGTCAAGATTCAATAGTTGTTGCAATATTTGGCTCCATGTTATGCCATAGTCATCCCAAAACAATAGAACCCTCACACATCCAATCTTCATATTTTGAATCTGTCTTGGGCAATGGATAAGCAGTCAAATATTTCAACTTGTGCATCCCATGTTGAAAATTTTTCACAGCATTTGCGCAAGCCAGGCAATTCAATCCATTCAATTTTCTAGAGATAATAGATTTGGACATATTGTGATTTTTAAACACGGAGGGATTTTATTCAGCCATAACAAATCGAAAGCAAGAACAATCGAAGTAATGTAAACTGAAATCCACATCAGAATCAGAACATTAGTAACGAACCAAAACAAGGTTCTGGATGAATGTAAATCAGAACCGAGTCAGAACAGTAGCAGAGATCAAGGCTAAAACGAAAGAAGAACCAGAAGAGATTAAAGTGTTGCTGAAATAGCCGACCAAATGAAATCAATCTAGGATATGCCACAATCAGTCAAATCAAAGAAAGTAACCACCTCTAGAGCAATTTTGGTCCATATAGCATGGGTTTGAAACAAAAATTTCAGCCAAAACCCCCAATCTGCAATCAAAGAAAATAGTGTTAATTTATTTCGAAAAGCATTCAGAAATACAAAATTCACATCAGATGTCATCCAAAATTTTTGAAAAATTCAACATAATCATCAGGAGACATAGGCGACCAAGGTGAGCCAATCTGCATTCTCTGATGTCCATAAGGATGCTAGCGACACATCAGCATCAAGATGCTACCACTAGCACCTGCAAAAGCTTCCAACTATCTGAGGACTACTTTTGGGACATTATCAAAAGCTCTTATACCAACTTGAAGTGTAAAGGTTGTAGTTTGAGGGTTGAAAGAGAAAAGGGGGGAAGAAGAGGAAGAGGAAGAGGAAGAGAGAAAATAGATTTAGGGTTTTCTGACTGAACCCTATACCACCACATGTATTTATAATATAAGGAGAGATTACCGAAAATACTCCTACTCAACTTAGATACAAGAATATTTAAATAATTCTCTACCAGTCATAATCCTTAGGGTCCTTCTTCCAAGCCAAAGTTTCTTTGTTTTTATTTTTGTTAGTAATTGTGGAATGAATCTAACTCTACCCCCTTACCCTTTGAAGCTTATCTATCAAGTTGGTCATAAGAGAGGCCGCCTAACTTTGGAGGATGAGGAAGAAGAACAACCCAAGAAAAAGGTTCGAATGGGGATGCCTGCAACACAATGGATTAGTGTTTACAATGCTCGTCGGCCTATGAAACAAAGGTATGTTTTGCTTCAACTCTTTTGTTGCACTCTATCCTGGTTAATAATATATGATGCAGGACAGGAGGAAAATTCTACTATGGTTACTGTGGTGATCTTTTCCCTAATTCCTTTTTTTTTTTTTTTGAAATTCTTGTTTTTTTTATTCTTCAAGCGCTTTTCTGCATTCTTTGTTTGTGGCTCTCTATATCTTTCATGTTTACTTTCTATTTCTGTGTTTTCTTTTTCTTATAGTGCTTTCTCCCAATTCCAGTCTGATTCTGAAAGTTTGGATGGACAAAGATAACGTTGTAACGGTGTAATTGCTTTTGTTGATTTGTGGTTCTAGGTATCACTACAATGTAGCAGATGCGAGGCTGGCCCAGCACATTGAGAAAGGAAATGAAGATGGCTTATTTATTAGTTGTGTAGCTTCTTGTGAAAATTTATGGGCATTAATCATGGATGCGGGCACTGGTTTCACTGCACAAGTTTATGAACTGTCACCCTATTTTCTTCACAAGGTGCCTTGTATTTTAGTTTTATCTTAATCAACTATTCACCTTTAACTTCTGCTGTTTATTGCTCTTAGTTAATATTTCTCATTCCTTAAGGAACTGCATTTGAGTTGACAAAATTATTGCCTCTTGGGATATTTGTGAAGGAATGGATAATGGAGCAATGGGAAAAGAACTACTATATCAGTGCGATAGCAGGAGCTACCAACGGGAGCTCATTGGTAGTAATGTCAAAGGGTTAGTATAAGATGCTTAATTGATACGTTTTTCCAATTAGTTTTATGGGAAGTGTGGTTGACTCATCTTGATGAATTAAATTCAGGTACACAGTATTTGCAGCAATCTTACAAAGTTAGTGATTCATTTCCTTACAAGTGGATAAACAAAAAGTGGAGAGAGGGTTTCTATGTCACTTCTATGGCCACCTCAGGAAGTAGGTGGGGAGTTGTTATGTCTCGTGGTGCAGGGTTTTCAGAGCAGGTGCTTCTGGATATTGAGTGTTTAGTATTTATCTCCTCTTCTCACAATTCGCTTCATTCCAGCCTAACTATAACTTTGTTTGTGACTTCTTAGGTCATCGAATTAGATTTTCTTTACCCCAGCGAAGGTATTCATCGGAGATGGGATTGTGGATACCGTATTACTGCTACCGCGGCAACTTGTGACCAATCCGCTTTTGTTCTTAGCGTGCCAAGAAGAAAGCCAGCAGATGAAACGCAGGAGACGCTACGCACTTCTGCTTTTCCTAGTCCACATGTCAAGGTCTACTATTCACGTATTTGCACTGTTTGGTTTCCCTCTTCTCCATCAGTAGTTCTTCAATCAATCCCCCAGAATCCTAATTATTTACTTTGGTTGCTCTTGGCAGGAGAAGTGGGCAAAAAATCTTTATATTGCGTCTGTTTGTTATGGTCGTACAGTTTCGTAAGATGCCAAAAGCTTGCTGTCTGTTTGTTATGGTCGTACAGTTTCGTAAGATGCCAAAAGCTTGCTGGGGTGACGCCCGATGCCATTTTAGATATACTCTTCCGTTAGCTCTCATCATCGAGCCCTTCGATTTGTAAGCAATCAACCCTGGTTTTCCGAAGCGGCATTCAAGCTAGAGAAATTTTGATGAATCCAAACCTTCAATAATTAATTGTAGTCATAGTATGGGAAGCCATTGGCACCTCTCCTCTTGTTGTCTATTATTAGTGGTGTGGACATTCTCTTATGATGATGTGATGTCTAGTGACAACTAGACCCCAAAAGGATTGATGGGTCTCTTTCAACTTATTACCATCAAGCTTGTATAGTTTTTCTTACAATAAAGTACTTGGTTTTTAGATTTGTGGCTTTGTCACGCTCTTGTTTGCCCCGATTTGCTTGCTTCTTTTTGGGTTCTGATGTTGGACAATGGAAGTTTTTGGTTGGATACCATATATTGCTGTGCACAGATGAAATGACAGATGAGGATGTTAGGAGTGTGGAAATGTCATTCTATGCGAGATTTGGTACATGGATTTGGGAAGTGAGGAAAAGAAAAGAGTATTGTTCCGTTTTTGATTTCCGTGGAAAATAACACTAAAAAGCATCTCCAAAGCCACTGGTCACTATTTGTACTCCTTTGGCTAATTAAAAGTACAAAAAGTATTCTTTTTATTTTTATATGTATCAATTGCAATATTATTCTCTATTTTAGCTAAATATTTATGTTTCTAATATTGTTATTATATATTAATCTTAGATAATTTAGAGTCATGAAAATTAGTTAAATTTAACTAAATAAAAGGAGAATAGTTAAAATAGGACTCTTTAAAGAGCATATTAGAGTTTTGAATATGATAATATGGGTGTTTAACAACAATCCTGCTAGTAATTTTTAGCTTTTATTACTAATTTTAATTATAAATTATAAATTTTTTTAAGCATTCATAACTTTTGCAACAACTTATAATTATTATTATTTATTTTAATTATAAATTATAATTTTTACTAAACACTCACAATTTTGCTATAAACTATAATTTATGAGTTCCGAATTATAATATATAAATTACTAATTTTAATAATACCAAAATACACCAATGACCGGATAACATGGCTAACCAGTTATTTTTAGATCACGTGTTAGAATTGCTCTTGCAAAAGTGGGATGAAAGTACGGTATAAGATTTTTTAGAATTAAAAACTCACGAGCCTAATATTGTTCACGTGGATGAACAAAATTCACTGAACAAAATTTACTCTCTCATTTGGTTTAAACTGTAGGGCTTTCTTTTTACTTAGAATGGTAACTTACATTTTAAGCCAATAAAAGAGAATATTTTAAAATTAAAAAGAAATGGAAATTCCGACAGAAATACGAAATATTTCTGGTTGGATCCTGGTTGAAATGTTTTTTTTTTTATTTTCTTTGTTTTTGAAAACAGAAATACAAAAATATATATATAAAAAATACCCATAATCTTTAAATTGTTCTGATGTTTTAGTGAAAGGAATTTGTGAGCTTTACTACTACCTCAAGCTAGGCAACTTAAAAGCATCAATCCTACTGTCCAGCAAAGATTCCGATTAAAGTTGAGACGGCCATCTTTTTAGTGTTTTACAAAAAGGTGATTTTTTTTATAAAGTTATATCAATAGGTTGTCAACCAAGTTTATGTATTTTTACAAAAAAAAATAAAGAAAAAAAAACAGTAAAGGAGAAAATTTTCATTCCCTCCCAACAGCAAGAAAATGGTACTAAGTTTATGATTTATACTATACCACCACTCACAATAAGCTAACAAAAAGAGAGAGAAATAGGACCCAAAGTAGCCGGAAGTAAATTGGAACCAGTGATAGCCCAGCCCAGCCCAGTATTTCAACAAATATAAGCTCTCATGCCTCTAACCTCTGTTTCTGGTTATCCACCAATGTTTTCCACTTGCATCTCAACTCACATATTTTAACATGAAGTGCAATAATAAAATTGATTCCGAGTCAATTTATTCCGAGACATTGCACGGTGTTGGCACTCTTGCCGGGAAGACATCATTCATGGGGTTCCAAAACCCACATGGAAGTTCTTGTCCCGACTCTCTTAGTGCTCCTCGAAAAAAGACATTATGTTGGCCTGCAACACAAACTCGACAACGGAACTTTTCCCTGGCATAAGAAAGAAAAAACATCAGGGGAGAAGAGAGTAGATTTCTTTCCAGTACATCCCTAATTGTATCGTTCAAGCTAATGGTCACATTATAACTGTAATCACCCTTTCGGCAGTGGAATGTTTAAATGCCTCTCTTATTATCATGTTTTCTATTGGGATTACAGTTGGCCAAGATAATCACTCCAAAGATTACAGGATAGTTGGAACAAGTAAATGAGTTGCAATGGGATAATTGCGATATACAAAATAATCACACCTAGCTCAGAGAGAGAGAGAGAGAGAGAGAGAGAGAGAGAGAGAGATCTAAAAAATTCACGTTTCATGGATTTACCTCAACATCATCGTAATCATAACGAACCACAAAGATGCAACTGCAGCCCTGCATATCATGAATTGTCCTTTGGATTTCAACAATGTATGCATCACAGTATATTGCACGTACATCAGTTTCCTGAAAGTCACAAAAAAAAAATCAGTAAACTGCTTCTGAAAAACTTGGAGCCGCTTTGTTGCCCGAGACTCATCGCCCGAGACTCATCGCTATAGGATAGGTTACCTCTTGCTCAAAAAGAAAAAGGAAATAATCTTTTTATCATGCTTTCTTGTCATTTTCAAAGAAAAATCATACCCTGAAGCATAGCACAAGATCTCCAACCTTGACGCGATGGCACTCTGAAGATTCTAAAGGAATAGAACGCTCACGAACACCCCTCTTTATATTGACCCACTCATCTTCCCCATAACCAAATCCAGCAAATCGTACACGAACTTCCTGTAGTATTAACACTAGTTAGTACATAAACTTTGAAGATAGGATATACGAGAAACAGCTATTGAGTTGCATATGATGTGATGTGATGTGATGTGATGTTATAATAAATGGGAGCAATATGGCATTCCATGCATGTCCTCATAGTAAGAGAGGCATGTGGCTGAAGGCAAGTGTTGGGCAATAGTAAGATATTTCTTGTGGTGGGGGTAACAGAAAATTTCAACCGGCTCAACGGGTAATTGGCCGTCATCCAGTACAATGCTGTACAATACAAGCTTTTATGAACATACTCCAAATACACATGCAATCACCCGCAAAACACATGTATCAGGTAAGTCTGAGAAATTTGCATCTCGAGAGAGGTAAAAATGAGACCTCCAAGAACTATTCCACAAGTCCATGTTCAGCCTCTTAACCAGCAGGCCACACGTTCAGGTTGCAATGGTAACAGTTTGTTAAACCTCATTTTCTTCTCCCCAGAAACTGAGGCTGACATGCACAAAAGAAGCGCACAGACGCATGCACTCACTCGTGTACATGGAGAATCATGCAATTTGCTGCTACTATTTTTTTAATGGTTACCTTTTATCTACAGTAAATTGTTACAATTATATTACTCGTGTTCACACTTCCCTATCTTATGTCAAGAATGGAATTCTCATAATTTATAGCACCACACACAGAAACCTGTGAAACAGGGATACTCTAAAAATGACCCCGTACGTAAAGTATCATGAAATAATTTTTTATTTTCTCAGTTCTGAAACATGTTGGATATTTACGGGATATGGGGGGATACTGACGGAATACATTTTTGGATACGTTTCAATAGTTTTTTTTTTCAAAAATTATTTTGTTATTTAGTTAATGTTTTGGTTTTATTGTTATAAATGTAATACTATCTAGATATTTTGTGTGTTTTTAATGGGAACATCTTTTCTTTATAACTTACTCTTGATTTGAGTAGTTACTAGTTCAAAATAATACAATACTAAGATTTATAAAAGAAACATAGTTATTTTTCTTACAAATGTATCCTAACAGTACCCGTGTCCTACTTTTTTTTTTCAATTTTTCATATCATCGTATCCATATCGCATCGTATCCTATCAGTGCTTCCTAGACAAGAACATATGTGAGTTTGTGTACTATCTATTATACAATGGAAAATGATTGATGTTGATATTTGTTTTATGTATCACTCTCTTTCTCTTTTCTCTCTCATTAACTAGCTCTCATCTCTATTTTATTTGTAATTTAAATTTTTTCACTCTTAATTTTAAATTCGACCTTTTTTCTTTTTTATTTCAAATTCAAATTTTCTCTTTATCTCTGATTAAATATAT
>JAOTRH010000016.1:3264039-3283406 GCA_034768845.1 Heliamphora exappendiculata | reverse complement strand
TGCCTCCAACCAGAAGATTGACGGAGACGCTTTTCTCATTCACAAATTCAGAACTCTGTATAAGAAGAAAACTCAAATAGAAGATAATGAATAAAGAAACCAGTGGTACATCCAAACACGAACTTATCCTTAAATATATGTACATATCTCCCACCTCGTCTAGAAGACTTTGCCATTCTTGTTCTTGGCTTGGTTACAGAAGCAAATTTCGCTGATAACATTTCCAAGAACTCAAGAAATGTGGAATTATCTGGAATTCACGAAATGTGGAATTGTCTGGATTTGGTTTGGCGGATTCGAATTCAAGAAATGTGGAAAGGGATGCGTAAGATTTGAACGGGATTTGGAGATTACTTCCCGACAATATTTTGAACAATGAAGTGAGCGCGAGACTGACTTGAAGAATCTCCATTTCGATTTCCAAAATACCGTGTGCCCCCTCTCAATCGCCCTCTCTCTGAAGAAGACAAAGGTCCGCCAAAGCGCATGGGTACGCGCTCGGATTTTTATAAGTGCTCGCCCTTTTTTTTTTTTTTTAAACGGTTTCGGCTCAACGGTCTAACGTTTTGATTGGAATTCAAGTTTTTTTTTTTTTTTTTATGGTGGTTTAACTATAAAATTAAAAATTAATACATTTTGTTAGTTAAATTAAAAACACAAACTTCTAACGTACTTTATTCAAGTTTTTATATAATTTAACAAATTAAATAATATTATTATTTGATATCTTATTTATTAATAATATCAATTATATATAATTATTATAATTAACTATATAAACAAATAATATTATTCAAATATAAAACAAAAAATAAAATTTTGAATCAATTGACTAATTTTCCAAAATAAAAATAGTTTACAAACTAATTTAATCCAAACAAATTCTTTGGCTAAATTTTGTTTAAAGGTAATTACAAACTAATTTAATCCAAACAAATAATAGTTTGAATCAATTTAATCCAAACTATTCAACTCATTTTTAAGTTGAATAGTTTGACATACTTTTAAATATATAAATATATAAATATATATATATATTAAAATAAATCATATTTTAAGCCAACATTTGATCTAGTTTCATATATAATTTTTTCAGCAAACTTGTTAAGACGCTAGTCCAAAAAATATACATGTTAACTTCTCTAGTTAAAAAAATAGAAAAGTAACAAGTTCTCATTAAAAGATAAAAAACAATTTGATAAGATCAAAAAGTCACTTAATGGTCTTCTAGTAGTTTTTTTTTTTTAATAAACTTTTTAACTTTATTATAAACAAGCGTACTGTATTAAATTCTTTTGTCACCAGAAATTAAAAAGATAAAAATAAATAAATAAAATAAAAACTTATAATAAAAAAGCTAAGCCAAACACTAGTTAATTCTAAACAAAATTAAACGTTACTATTGTTGGATTTTTAGAACTCAAATTTCCTATGCAGCATAAACATCAACGTAAGCTAAAATTCACACAAAGTAAGTAAAAAGAAGAACACCCACAAGAACACGAATATACGAAGTTCGGCTGACTGCCACTTCCACGGGACAAGAATAAATAATCAACTATTATCAATAAGAATTACAATCATTCTCACTCACACTAACACTGTATCTGTAGCCTCAAACTTGAGCCTCTTGCCGTCTCTCTATACTCTTTTTATCCTCTCTACTGAGTCCTCTCAAGTGTATAGACGACCTTAGAGTTTCTATGACACATAAAAACCTTATATATGCAGCCCCTAAGTCAAAACTTAATCTTACTTGCCGCGCAAAAACTTACTACTGCGCTCAGACCAACCGTTTCGTCTTTAACAGGTCTCGATTTCTCTGCCTTTTGCAAAGATCTTGTGCCTATGTCGGCCCATTTTTTAGTCCTCTAATGCTGTCCGGACGTCCTACCAAGCATGAATACCAAAATTCGAGACATCAAACCAACAATTCCCACCTTGGTTCGAATTTCTGAACCATCAACATCTTGAAGATCTGCCGGTTGCCTCATCTTGCACCCCATTCACGGGTATGAATGCTCCACCGTCTCTGTTCATCAATCTAAATGAACTTGGACCAAATTCAAGTGACACTTAAACTTGACCATATTGTAATCAATCAGCCTCTCGTTGTTAGACAGTCTTCCAAACTCCCAAGTCTCAGTCTTCTGTGGTGACTCCACCATCTTTGATACTGTTACTTGCTTCTGATCTTTGTCTGATCTACCCATAGCTTTCCTATGACCGGAAGGTTCTCCATTACTTTGCTTTTGCTGCTGTTTATTTGAACAAATTTCACCCTATTTTCTGGGTGAACTTTCCGGACAGAACTTCACATCGACTGCTGCACTCTTCTTCTGACTTTTTGACATACTCTGCTTGTCAGCCTAACTAAGCCCTAAATGTTTGTGTCACGTGCCATCTCTACTGGATTCTGCATGTGGGGTGGTGGTAACTCCACTTACCACCGTGTCCCCTACCAATTTGTAAATACCATCCACTTTCTGTCCTTTCGAGATTATCATAGCCACTCTGCTAATATTTATTCCTCCACCATTTGCTGTGAATCCATAACCTAGAGAATCCAATGTTCCCAAATAAATCAAAATTTTCTTTAATCCCGAAACATGCCTGACATTCGTCAAAGTCCTCACAACCCAGAATATCATCCTCACTTTGACTGTACCTATTCTAATTGACTGACACATTGAGTCATTCCCCATTAGAACAGTACCCGCATTGCAAGACTTATACTAGTCAAACCATTTTCTAACTGGACACATATGGTATGAGTATCATGAATCTAATATCCATGACTTTGACATAAAATCAAAATCTGAAGAAACTAAAAGTGCATCTCCGTCTACCTCACTGTCTAACGATTCTTCAGTAAAACTGACGGATTATGCAGACGCTTTTCCACTCTTCTTTTCTTCCAAACATTGCTTCAATTCGTGGCACTTGCTTTTAAAATGACAAGTTTTGGGGTAATAGAAGCATTCAACGTTCTTCCTTGCATGTGACTTATACCGAAATCTCCCTTTATTGGAACCATCTTCACTGGATCTACTTCTTCCTCTGCTTGACTCAAACTTAGCTAACACCAGTCCGTCTGCATCTGATTCACCATCCATCTTCATCTTTTCATGTGACAAAAGAGCACTAGTGACCTCTTGAAGTTCTAGAGTGTCCTTCTCGTACATCAGAGTCGTCACCAGATGATCATAGAATGTTGGAAGCGATGCCAATAGGAGTATTGTCTTATCCTCAGCATCAACTTTAACTCCAAACCCGGATAATTGTGTGATGAGCATATTAAACACGTTGAGATGTTCTAAAAAATTTGTATCTGCCATCATCTATAGTGTATGCAGTTGCTTCTTCATATACAACTTATTGGCCAAATTTTTCTTCACGTAGAGACCTTCTAACTTCTGCCAGATCTCGTGTGTTGTCTCCACATCAAGTATGTTGTGAATAACCTCGTCTCCCAGATTCAATCGAATCGAACTCACGGTGTCACACCCTTATCTAAAGAACACAAAAACTAAGAAAAATGATACAACTTAAGGTAGCCAAAAGAGTATGTATATAAACGAGGCAAACAAGAATTATCCACTGGTAATAACTATACACATTAGGGACACGCTATCCCGTACATCCAAACGAGAATATACTTAACAAAAACTTCATCTGAACTGGCGTACACTTAACAAAACATAATACTTCTGGTTATTTTACTAAAAGATTAAAACCAAAGTCACGATTAACTACGAGTTCGGGTCAATGAACCTGACGGTTGTCGAAAATCAACTCTAGTCATCCCAGCTATCTGCAACCACAATGGTTACATGAGAGTACATTTACTATTATAATGAATAAGATAGGAAATAATCATTCTACTTCTAAATTTTAAAATATCATGCTTTCCATGAGAAAAGTAAGATATTACATTCACTTGTTACAGAATTTCATAAAAAACCATATTAGTTTTTTAGAATCTCACAATTTATAACGAATTTTTCTCAATCTTTGTAAAAATATCACTTTAGGCACAACAGCCACAAATTATGGAATTCACTGTCTCATACTCAAAAATAAAGTTTCCGGCATAATCGCCACAATTCAAAATAATCGTATCTCATTCACAACTCATAGCCAACATTGACCAAGTAGTCGTCCATCTAACGATCGAAAGTTTTGACGTTACCATAACCTCAATTCTTAATGCACAGATATCAACGTGATGGAATGAGAGTCACTCTCTACCAAGCACGAGTGGTATGTGTTATAACCCGGGACTTAGCCTGCAAAGCCTTTAAGCCAAAAATCACCGCTCAACGGGAAACCTCCCCCGGAATAAACAACACCCATAGTCGGGCAGCCTCCCCTAACGGGATATAAATGGCCGAAAACCCTTGTAACTTGGTACTTTGAAACAGTATAGCTTTATCCAAAGCCTTCTTTTCACATATTGGTGCTTTGTAAAAAGTGCAGATAGTATATTTAAAAAAAACACCAATGCATTTGAATAAAAGATCACAATATCACAATTTTTTATGCTTCAAAATATGGATATGAAACATATTTAAAACAAAATTCATACACTTATGTTCAAAATAATACTTAATCACTCTCACCTCTACTTAGGTTCGACAAAACTATCTCTTCGTTCCCGATTCCAACTTTCTAAGCTTTTTATGACAAAATCTCGGTGCCTAGAAAGAAAACCAAACTTATGCGTAAGTGTAGGAATCGAGAATAGTTGGCGAGAAAGGGGAGGGCCGATCTGAGTTGGGAGGGTCGAGTTTACCAGGCGTCAAGCCAAGCATTGGCCATGACCGTCGAGCTCCGAAAGAGAGGACATTGAGTTGTTACACCGGTTATCCAGAGATGGTTGTATTTTTGAAGCCGTTGGGTCGTGCCGTTGTCATCACACAACTGAGCTTCATCTTTTAGCGCCAGAGCAAAAGTGCAAAGAGAGATGTTAGAGAGAGAAATCTTGAACTGTTCTTTCAAAGAGATAGAGAGAGAGAGAGAGAGTGTGTGTGTGTGTGTGTGTGTGTGTGGCATTGTAGAGAATTGTGTCTGGGAGCTTTGCCGAGCAACAAGAGACGAGCCGAGTTATGTGGTTTGAGACTTGATGCCATGGATACGGGAATGGTCGCCGAGTTCCAAAGGAAGGACGCTGAGTTTTTGTGCTGTCGACAGCCACTTTTAGGAACTTGGGAGCCGAGCAAAGTTCATTACCTTCTGCCCTAGATTGTTGAGCTCCACAGATGAGGCGGATCTTCAGCTTTAGTTTGTTGCATAGGATTGCTGAGCAATAATAGAGAGCAAATTATCACCGTCTTCCATGATGAAGTGGGTGGGAAGCCGCTTTAAAGAAATGAGGAACCAAATTGGTTCGCTCAGTTCAGTATTTCACAATTTCGAGCGCTAAATAAATCTGAGAAACAAGTCCTGAGCTTCGAAGAAAGTCTGAAGAGATGGGGGCTGAGTTGTTGAACTGAACAAGCTGTTGAGAGATCCATAATAAGGAACCATGCTACGGACTTTGCCGAACTCCAACTACTATAAAAAAAATATTGTAGAGAGAGCTATTGGAGCTTTAAGAGAAAGAGAAGCTCCACTGATCAAGTTATGTGAGAAGCAAATGCATTGATGTTTTCTACATAGATCAAGGAATATGGTTTCTAGGCAGAGAAACCCAAGTGGGCTCTTTTCCCAAGGTGTTGTCTCATATTAAGCCACATAGCCCCCTTTTTCTTTCTTTATAGTTTAATGTATACAACCTTTTTTTTCTTCTTTCTTTTAACATCCAAATAGGAAGAGAGAGAAACCCAAATAATATATTTTTTTATAAGAAAAGTCAAGATTTTATGATGGTCTTTGTTAAAAACTGCAGGTTACTTCTCTGGTATGACACTGAAACTTCTCGGAGGGCCCATGTTTACTTTATGGCCCGAGATAGTTTGTCCATCGAAGTTGACAACTCCTTCCCAATGAAGGAGAAATGTTCGTCGCTAACGGTTGTGATGTTGCTACTGCTAACACTACATAGACTGCAATTTCTGAATGGATGAGCATATTTCAGTCGGTGAAGAATCTTGTCGATTTGATCAAAATGTAGTAGTTATAGATCCGGAACAATCAGCGAAACCACCAGAGAAACCATTGTCGTGCTTTCATAGGAGAGGATGCTGAGCTGTCGTGCTCTAAGATATGTGATTCGGGGGGGGGGGGGGAGAGATGGGTTGATGTGTGCTTTGAGATACCCAATACTTATCTTTTGTTAGTGCTTAATGCGCCACCTGTGTTTGCTCAAGTCTTCGGCGCGTGGAGGAATCATTGGATATCATATGGTGGCACCGGAGCTTCTTGCTAAATCAATCATATAATGGACAAACCATTAATTGGTCCCAGCACTTCAATGAATCAATGAAACGCCAATTTATGAAAATTCATCCTCTGGCTTTTAGAGAGAGAAACTCAAATCGGAGTTTTGGCCGAGCTCTAAGCGACCATGGCTCGGAGCTTTGGGCGAGCTCCAAGTTGTACTGCTCTAAACCGTCGCCGAGCTATGGAGCTATTTTTGCTGTTGCAAAACCATTTTGTTGAACTCTGAAAAATATTTTTCAGGTTGAAAGGAGGAGCAGATTAGGTGCCAAGCCATTCTTTCCAGGTCGTCGATCACCGCCGCAGTCCTTGCCAAGTCGCCACAACATGTTAAGATTTTGCAGATGATGAATAAGATCAGCAACATTTGTAATATCTTTTGAAGCAGCCAAGTCCTCAAGCGCGAAAATCAAGTGCCAAGCTCCGTGAAGGAGTGGCTGTGCACCAATCATGCCAAGAAGCAAGCGTCGAGCATCGAAGAGTAGTGACTGGGGAGAGTTCTTCCCGCAGCAACTAAGGCACTTTTCTCTCCGATCAAGGAGCTTTGTGGGTTGTTGGGGCAAAGAGAAAGATCAGTCAATGCTGAGCATTGAGCCCTTGTGCTGAGATTATAAAGCTTGTCGATCATTGACAGGATGTTATGCTGATGAAGCCTACCGAGCATGTGAGGGCTGGTTTGTTAATATACGGCCCAAGTGCCGAACTCAAAGAGGGTTGGTTTGTCAAGATATAACCAAGCTCCAAAAAAGATGAGAGCTCAAAATAGGGATTGAACAATGTAACTCCCAGAGGGGCTAGACTCCCAAGCCATTGTTGAACGAGATAAGCTCTTGTCAAAGAAGACAAGCTCCGAGAGGGAAAGTCACAGCTGAGAGTTTTGACGGTGACGGCGAGTTCGATCCGAGAGGAGAGCTCTCGAGATCCAATGACTTGATACTAAAGATTCATTATTGGCATGGACCCGCTCATAATGTTGCAGAGAAAACTAGCTGCCAAAATTTTCTATTCCTCCCAATTTCTCACATTTCCCCCTTTCCTAGAGAGAGATAGTGAGTCATCATCTCCCTTTTCCTCAGATTTGCTGTGCATGAACTCCAAAATCGCATGAGAGATAAAGAGGGCTATTTAGCTTGTTGGTGCTCGATCCAAGATGGGCCTCTACACCACCTCCCCGGGCTTTAAGGGCCTGAAAAAGACAGACTAACCGTTAGGAGAAGTAACGGAG
The DNA here is from genome assembly GCA_034768845.1 of Heliamphora exappendiculata. NCBI lineage: Eukaryota > Viridiplantae > Streptophyta > Magnoliopsida > Ericales > Sarraceniaceae > Heliamphora > Heliamphora exappendiculata. The sequence continues at coordinate 3,275,800 of JAOTRH010000016.1, read as the reverse complement.
GCGATTCTAGCACAACCTCTCCGACAGTCAAGTTAGGTATCTAGTGGAGTAAGCCCAAAAGCAAATGGAAAACTATTAGAGAGAGATACTGAGGGTCAGAGAATCATGTACCTGCGTTATCCGCCTGGGACCTCATTATATACTGATGGGGGCATGCGGCCGTTAGATAACGTGAAGGTTGTTATGCCGAATTCCTCAGGATTCTCAGGTGTTAGGCATGGACGCTCCTAGGCAACTTGTCAAGGTGATCATACATTAACTGGTCAATCAAATACGCTGGCTGCATGGCACAAGATCTCCCACTAGTAGGGATTGTGGTTGGTCAGCGGATACACTGGTCGTGTCTATCAATGGGCCCACTCTAGCGAACCAAGCCCTAGCTATGACAGATGACATACCTCCCCATCATAGCTTATGTCGAAAGCTATCTAAATAGCACCATGTAGGGTCAAAAAGTAGATTGGTTTTAAAGAAAACGATGGGCTTTGTCATGTGATTTTTGAGTTTTCAAGCAACCTATGAGTTGTCTTGTTTGATGAGAAACCACACGCCCATTTCAACTCAAATACTGGGGAACCAGTTGACGGAGGACCAATCATGACCCGTCGAAATATTGCCATGAAAAAGGCTGAAAAACTCGCCGAAAAACTAGTCTTGATCCGTTAGAATCCACAACAACCTCCGACGTCACCAGAGCCGCATGTGCTACCTGCACTGGCTCTCACTCTTGAGGTTTTTTTTTTTTACAAATACCATGTGCATATCTCTGAATAGACACACGAAGATGAGGGGAGAGAGAGGAAAACCTTAAGCATGTTTTTCTTTTGTTTGTTCTTCAACAAGGAATCAAAGACCCAAAAGGGCTATTTTCATTTTTTGTTGTTTTCCTTAGATTTCTCATCTAAGAGAGAAAATCATATTTTCAAACATTCTTTACTTTTACTATTTTTTATATCTTTGTTGTCTGTTTGCTTCTTTACATAGAACGGAGATTTAATGTTTAGGATGTTTTCCTTTCTTTTTGTATAGCAATCCTAACCTCAACAAACGAGTACATATGGGGAAATAAAGACGATTTTTAGAGAGAGAAAATTATATTTTTTGGTAATTATATTTATATTTTTGTATTTAAGGGTTATATCACTGACACCCTTTCTATTTTTTGAAATATCAATGCACTCTCTTATATTTTTATTTTTGTAACACTTAGATCTAAAAGTTAAATTTCCGTTAACTTTTGACTGAAAACACAGTTTCAATAGTATTTTCCTTGTTTTTAGTTTTTTTTAATGACAAAATATTATTTAAAAAATTTTAATTATAAAATAAAAAATTACTAAATGCAAAAATAAATAAAATAAAAACATAAAATTTAATTTATTAATTTATTTTTATTTTTAAGTTATTAATATTGATTAAAAAAATATTAATTTTGAAAGAGATAAAAAATTAAATGAGTTTTTTTCACCTTATTTGAAAAAATTAAAAAATTATAAAACTTTAAAATGGTTTTTTTCACCTTATTTAAACTTTTTCTAATTTTTTATCAAATTTTTTATTTTTTTAATTTTTTACAAGAAAAAAGAAACAAGTATGCTCGTTTGAACTAATGTTAGAACATTTCACTGTACTCGTTTGAGTTAATATTAAAATATTTCACTATAGACAAAAAAAATATATAAAAAAAAATTATTACACGCGATGCCTAAATATAAAAAATATATATAAACCATAATAAACTAACTAATTAAATTTTATGTTTTTATTTTACTTATTTTTGTATTTAGTAAAATTTTATTTTTTAATTAAAAAAATTTAAATAGAATTTTGTAATTAAAAAAATTAAAAACATAAAAAACACTATTTCAATAGTATTTTTCGTAAAAAATTAACGAAAAATTAACTTTTGAATCTAAGTGTTACAAAAATAAAAATATAAAAAAATACATTGATATTTTAAAGAAAAAAAAATATCAGTAATATAACTTTTAAATAAAAAAAATATAAATAAAATTTATCCCCCAAAAAAAATCAGAACAAAATAAATAAATATCATCTCCACTCCAATTAACATCTCTAATTGAGAGTACAGGAGGATATTCTCGTAGGGGATAAAACGTTCAATCGAAGATGAGGTTCCAAATGCACGCACTTTTTTTATTTCTTACATTTATAAACATAAATTTTTATTAAATACAAATCTTAATATATTTAGTAAATATGTTAAGGCTTTGTTTGGATAAATTTATTTATTGGCTTATTAATTTATTTTAGCTTAAATACTATAAAATTTGACTTATTAGTTTATTTTTATTTATTTTTGTTATTTTTAAATTTTTTTATATTTTAATTAAATTTTTTTATTTTTTTAACTCGTCAAAAATTTAAAAAATATAATAATTTAATTAAATAATAAAAAATTTATTAAAAACAAAAATAATTACAAAAATAAATAAATAAATAAATCAATAAACTAAATTACCCGGTTCAAAAACTAAGTAAAACATTTGTATATATAAATATATTTGGTAATTCACATTTGTACATTTGTATATTTAACCTCTCTATAAACCACCGCCCTCGGTTAATTCCGTAATTAGCATCAAAATCAAGTCCCTAATTTACCCCTACCCTTTTGTCAAATAAATCTGCTTCCTAGGGATGCTCAAACCACATGCAGCCCCCTTCTCTCTCTCTCTCTCTCTCAAAAACATATCCTCCACAAACTGTCTTTCAATCTCAAACCAACACCTCTCTCTCTCTCTCTCTCTCCATATATAGATACACATTATCTATGTATATACACATCGCGTGACTCAGTGAGTTGTCCGTGGAGGTCGAGTTAGGTGCGGCGGCGGCGGCGGCGGCGGTGGTGAACCGGCCATGACTCGGCGGTGCTCTCATTGCAGTAACAACGGCCACAACTCTCGAACATGCCCGTCGAGAGTTGGCGGCGGGGGTGGGGGTGGGGGTGGTGTGAAGCTGTTTGGGGTTAGACTCACCGACGGCTCGATCATCAAGAAGAGTGCGAGTATGGGGAACCTCTCGGCTCACTACCAATCGTCTTCGTCCGCCGCCGCTTCTCCCAATCCCGGCTCTCCTTCCTCGGACCTCCTTCGAGACCCGGTTCACGTGCCCGATGGCTACCTCTCCGACGACCTTGCTCACGCCACCTGTTCCTCGAATCGCCGCGCTGATCGCAAGAAAGGTAGTTTCATTCAATTCGGATCAAATCTTTTTTCTTTTTTTATGTTCCCTCAATTTAATTCTTGTAATTTTGTGGTCATTAATTAAGAGATTGGTTTAATTTGGATATATATATATATATATATATATAAGCGCGGATAAGGTTGAGATTTGACTCTGTTGAACTTTGGTTGATTTATCTGATATTTGTATATCTATTAATTTTATAGCATTAGTTTGTTCTTTGCGTGAAATGGAATTAATGAATGTAGTCAATTGTGCTTTCTGGGAAGATGACTTGCGTTTGTCTCCGTTCGTTTAGGTTTTGACTTGGTCTTCCTTGATTTAATGTTTTATTAAAAGTAAATTTTTTTAGCCCAGCAAAAATGCTACAAACCCAGAAAACAAACCAAGAAATTTACCCCGAATTGAAAATGAATGGTTCAGATTTAATCGTGTGTAGTGCGTCCTAGTTCTGTTATTGTTTGTTGTGTCATTATTGGCTACTCTTTGCTCAATTTGTGCACTTGAAGGGGAATGCTGAAAATAATTGTATTTGTATGGGTACTTGTTCGTGCGGAATCTCTAGTTCTCCGCAGTTAGATATTAATGTCGATAAACCTAATGCTTGGAATACTCCCATTAGAATTTTGATGAATGCTGAAGAATGGCCAATTTTGGATACTAGTAATAAAACTACTACAGATGGGTTTATGGTAGACAATTCTTTGGTAAAAGAAAGCTTTGTACCTTTTTTAAAGATTTTTTTCCCCTGACCAAGGTATAGACATTTACTTGCTTGGTCTTGTTGCCAGTGAAGTGTTAATAGATAAAAGTGACACTGTGAAGAATGTGGGGAATTGTACTCCGTCAATCCTTTTCCCCAAGAACCCAATAAGTGTGGAGTAACTTTGGTTAGAGATATTATGCCTTCCTTTTGGTCATTTATTGCTTGTGAAAAGCGATCAATTGCTAAATCAAGATATCAAATCAAGAAGTATGATGTAGACCCTATGGTGGAGGGTGTGTATATTATTCATTTGAATATATCTAAGCTAGGCTTTCCTCTTTGGGATCATGTTTTGGTTGGTTATTTTTTTAATAAGAATGTGTCTTTTCATTATATCAAAGCCTGGTCAGAAAGAATATAGAAAGATACTACTGAAGATGTAACATCTATTGAAAATGAATACTTTATCTTTAAATTTAAAAATAATGAAGTTCTTGATGTGATTCTTGAGAATGGTTCATTCCATTGTGGAGGGAGATATGTTGTACTGAAAAAATGAGAGCCGAGTATGTCGCTCTCCAAAAAGAGATTTTCAATTGTGCCGTTGTGAGTAAATCTATATAATGTTCCTTAGAATTGTGGACAGGATAGGGGATAGGATTCTTGGCAAGTATCATTGAGAAGCCTTTGTATGTGGATGATTTGACGCACTCTCGAAGTAGGCTCACACTGGTTCGAATTTGCATTGAGGTATAAGCTAAAAAAAAGATTTTGAAATCCTTTCCTATAAATTTAGGATATGGAGATTCTTATGTTATTCGGGTGAAAACTTTTTGGATTATTTTAATATGTACTAAATGTAATATATTTGGTCATAATCTTAATAATTATGTGAATACGCAAGAGGGCGTGAAGATTTCAAAACAAGTTTAGAGGAGAAAAGACGAGAACAACAAAAACTCTAATGAGGAATGAATTGATGTGAAGAAAGAAAAAGAAAATGCTAATCAAGTTTCTCATGGAAAAGCAAATATTAATCAAGCTTTTAAAGGGGGGTTCGATGCTCAACCATCGACGAAGCTTGGTGAGGCTTCCACTTCTAACATTTCGGGATCTTCAAATGTTTTTGACATTTTTCTCATGAAAGAAGATATCTATGAAGAGGAGCGAAATGTTGTTGATAATATTACTTTTTCTCTAATTGTGTCTATCACGAAGATTATTTTTCCTAGTAAAGAGGTTGACAAGATAAAATTCAAAGGAAAAGATAATTCAAATTCAGCATTTAGGGAGGAGAACAAAAGGAAACAAAATCAAAAGATTAGAAATCTTTCGATTAATCGGAAAAAAGATCTTTAGTAATTTTGGGTAGTGTTTTAGTTTTTGAGAGTTTGTCTGTTGACTCTGGTTGGTCATGTGTTTTGTAGTTGTCTCTTTTGAGACATGTGGATTTTTGTGTTGCTACGATCCTCCCTAGCCTCTCCTGTTTGTTGGCTAGGGTGTGGTTTTTGTTTTTCATTGTAAAATTATTTTTTGATATAATATTTAATTACTTATCCAAAAAAAAAATTGTCAGCATTACTAGTTTCATTGATGATGTTCTTATCAGTTTTTTGAATTTGCTTTCTTTGTTCTACAATTAGGTCAACCTTGTTGATAAGAAGGAGCTATTTCAATTGACATATGTATAGACTTAACCTTTTTCTTGCACTTTGAAACCATGGATAGGTTTAGTAATTTGCCCTTTCAACTGATGTTGAGCACATTTCAAGTCGCTTTTGTGGTTATCTGTTCAAGATTATACTTTTATTATGATGCTCGGAAAGGAAGTGTTTGACATACTCTCACCTGAGTGGGTTCTCAATAAAATAATACTTCAATCTGGTACTACTGATTGAAGGACATTTATTGAAAAGGGCGTTCATGTGTCTTGACAGAGTGGTGAAAGTGGACAACCAACTATTATTGTATCCCTGTGTATTTCTCTTTCTAACCAAACAATTACTTGTACGCAAATTGTGATTCCTACTGCACGTGTAAAAATAGGAATAAAAATCGATATCATCCCATAGATTTTGTTTTTAAGATTCCAATCTAGAAAAATAATTAGCAGCTTGTACTTCTGTTTTATTATTATCACTTTGGGGGTTCAATTTATACCCAATTTATCTAATCATATAGATCTACATTACATTCGTTTCAAGGAGGTTGGATGTGCTAAAGAAATTGTTTCATTTGTAGTTGTCTTCCTCGTGTGAAGAAAAATGTTCTTCACATAATAATCATACATACCTCTGTATCATTATCAAGTAACACTCGACATTAGAGAAAAAGCATGTTTGCCATCCTAAGCTATTAAACATCCATGTAGACTATCTATTTTGCAAAAGATGAATCAAAGTGGATGAATGCAAAAACATAATTCAGTTGTTTTATAAGTTATCCAATCTATTTTTCTGTAGTCAATATAGATCATGTATGAACATCATTGCCACTGTTTTTAAATAAATAAATATATATGTATTGCTGTACATTCAGTTGATATGATATATTGGAACTTAATGTTTTGTTGCTAATGCTAAGTGATCAGATATTTTTTCACTAAATGCAAGCTTTCGCTACTAATCTGTTATCAGTTTGAAGCAAAAAGCAAGTTGAATGCCTTCGAAGAACAGCTTGTCACCATTGCAGCTCTTTGTGTAACTGCTTGCACTATATTCTAGTAGCTTTTATATTACAGCCTCTTAAATCATGCAAAAACACTAATGCAGTATTTTATTTTACCTCAGGCTATGCTGATTGTTCAGCATTTGCATTTACCGAATCTGAAATGGATCATAGAAAAATTATAGTCTTAGAAGGATTGTTTGGCTTGTTTGCACTTGAATTCTACACTATTAACCTTAATTGTAGAATCCTTTATATTTTCATCACTTGGTAAGTATTCCACAACATTATGTGATCATGTGGAATGGTGACGTGGTCAGAAGTGGTGGCAGCAACAGGGTGCTGCAGTGCCAACAAGAATGGTGGTAGAGTTGATAGAGATTAGGGACAGTGGGTGGCGGTTGTATCAGCAATGGTGGCAGTAATTCTCTGGTTAATTTGTTGCAGGATTTATTGATAAATTCTTTGCACCACCAAAAATAAAAATAAAAATTCAATTATCTTGATAATTAATATTCTGGGAAGGAAATAGGACGTGTTCTGAGTTATAGTGGAAACAAGACTTCTTGCTGGTTTCCAAGGCTTATTATACTAACATTTCTAGATATTATAGGATATGCTTAACATTAAGGAAAAGATGCAAGCATAGGAGCCTGAAAACAAACACAACTACTGTATCAACTCATTGTGCAACTCATATTTCCCAAAAGCATACTAATCGAGGAAGACCAAAATGGCAAGAGTTTAACTTTGCTATTTTAGGCACTTCCTCTTCCTTGAATATCTGTTGCCAGTCACAACATGTAAATTGAGAGAGGAAAAATGGAATTAGAAGGCATGTGCACTCCTTAGGCATGAGAGGGAGGATTTAACTTGACTTGGTTCGTGCTCATGCACAATTTACTATTTTTGGGGGGCAATTAAATTTGAAGGATGGATTTAAGGTATAGTTCTAAATACATCGGTCGATAACATAATAGCTTTTCGAGGTACCAATTCAGGTTTCCAATTATCGGTCGATAAATAATGTACGATAATTAAAAAGAATAAAAGAATCCTGTAAATCTAGCTTACCTACAAAGAGGAATAGCCATCTAGTTATATTAGTAGAGTATATTTACAAAAAAATGAAGAATCTAAAATAAAGGTAAGAATTAAGTATCATAAATCAACAAATTCTAATTTCTTAATATGTATTATTTTTAATACTCCCCATAAAGTTGGGGCAGATATGTCAATCAGACCCAGCTTGACAATTGATAATTGGAGCAAAGATGGTATCACTGACTTATTGAATATGTCCGCAGTCTGGTTGGATGAAGAAACAAAAGGGTGGGCCAAAGTTACTTTTTCTCGAATAAAACAAATATCAACTTTTATATGTTTAGTCCACTCATGAAGAATTGAATTTGAAGCAAGCATAATGGTAGACTTATTGTCACAAAATAATAGAGATGACCTTTTCTCCTCGCTAAGCTCAGTAAGAATATGCTGAAACCAAAGTATCTCACAAGTGTCCTGAGTCATAGCCCAATATTCGGCCTCAACTGAAGATCAAAAACGGGCAACCTCAATGTCGAGGAAGTATTTAAGGGGGCCCAAATTCTTAATATAAAAATTATGCCAACATCCTTTTTTACCTGAGCAATTGATTATCATTTCTAGTAAAAATAATGTCATTAACATATATTAATAAAATGATACAACGACCATGACGACATCAACGTATAAAACAGGTGTGATCAGAATGAGATTGGATAAAATCCGTAGATAAGATAATATTACTGAAACGACTAAACCACGCCCTCGGCGACTGCTTTAACCCACAAAGAGACTACAAAGGCAATAAACTTTCCGAGAATATTCCCCCTTGAACCCTAACGGAGGATCCATATAGATGGTTTCAATCGAATCGCAATAAAAGAAGACATTATTGACATGCAGTTGGTGAAGAAGCCAAGAATAATAAGTTACTAAGGGTACAAGAAAACGAAAAATAGTCAATTTCATAATATGGGCAAAGGTGGCACCAACCTAGGTTAAAACCTTTGGTCACAAGGCGGGCCTTATACCGATCCACAGAACCATGGGCTAAATACTTCACACTAAAGATCCATTTGCATACCACAGTCTTTACACTAGGGGGTAAAGGCATAAGCTCTCAGGTACAATTAGTTTCTAAGGTATTCATCTTTGTTTTCATGGCGATGATCCATTAGGGATTCTGGAGAGCTTTAGAGACATATAGGGGAATCGGTACAAAAGCAATCTTGGCAAGAAAAGTACAGTAGGAAGCTAAAAGACCACCATAAGACACATACTGGGAGTTAGGATGGTGAATACTAGTGAGCCAACTATAACAGGAAGGGGGTTTTCGAGTGCGAAGAGGATAACGAGGAGAAGGGGATTGTACAAAAAACTAGAAGAGGAGAGGAAATACTTGAACCTAGATCCAAAAAGAGCTCTCGAAAAGGAGGTTGAGAACAAGGGCGACGACGAGAGTACTTTTGCAAAGGGGCGGGAGGCCCTTGTACTGAGAGAGACGAGGGTACCATCTGTAATGTGGACATAGTGCCACAAAAAGGAAATTCCTCACAAAAATTGACATCAATTGAGTGAAACATGTGACGAAATACTGAATCATAACAACGATAACTTTTTGACATAGCAGAATAACTAAAAAGATACATCTAACATATTTATTGTCCAATTTAGGACAAGTTAGGCAACAATTCTAGATAAAACAAGTACAATCAAATACCTTAGGCAGCTGAGCAAAGTATGATCGGGCTGAAAAATCTGAAGGTAAGCCAAACCGTGCAGAATTTGACTAAAAGTGCAATTAATGAGGTAAATTGCAGTAAAGACAACTAAATGCCAATAAGACTTAGGAACATACATGCCACAGAGGAGGCAACGAACAACAAACTTTAGGTGAGTTGTTGCAGGATACCATTCTGATTGAGGTGGGAATGAAGGGTATGAGAAATGTACTCACCATCATTATTAGAGTGTATTTGGTGAACAATGGTGTTAAGCTGAGTTTTGACCATTTGGAAAATCTGAATAAGTAAGGATAACATATTAGATTTTCTTTTTAGTAAATATAGCCACGTGCATCGAGAATAGTCATCAATCAAAGTTACATAATAACGATGTCCAGAGAAAGTGACAACCGAGGAGAGTCCCCATACATCCGAATGTATAAAATAAAAAATACCGAATATACGATGCATGTGAGATAACTAGTGAGTGTATATTTAGAAAGTTCTCACACTACATAGTGAAATTTATGGTTTTCACATGCTTTAATTAATGAAGGAAATAACAAACACATACTGAAAATTTGCATGTTCTAAACGGGCATGGAAAAAATTTAAAGTTTGAAGAGAAAAAACGTTGGAGGGAGGCTCTGGCAAAACAAAAGCTTGAAAACTCGAGAGAGGTGGCTCTCCAAAGTAATATATCTCATCATGTTTATATTCCTTGCCAAAAATCTTCTTCAAACTCACGTCCTGAAGCAAACAATGTGTAGGTAAGAAAATGATGGCGCAATGTAGATTTTTAGCAAGACTACTAACATATAGAAGATTAAAGGTAGAATTAAAAACATGAAGAACAAAGTCGAGAGTTATATCAAACGATAGAGCCACAACCATCTTATAACGAATCCAAGAGGTGGAGCCATCAACAAGAGAAATAGTGTGATTAGCATAAATGACAGGGGCAGAAAATAAAGACAATTCACCAGTTATATGATCATTGGCTCTGGGATCTAGAACCCAAGGTGGTTTTTCAGATCAAACATGCAAAGCAATAGGAATATCTGAAGCTAAAGTAGTAGTGGGAGTCAAAGATATGCCCTAGGCCCGAACAGTTAAGGAGCAAAGTTGTTGCTGAAGTTGACTAATCTGAGATTGAAGACGACTAAAGTTCGACAGAGTAAGAGGCTCAGAAGTTCCAATATGCTTAGTAATGGCAGCAGTGCGAGAATACTTAGAACTAGAAACGCAGTTCCGAGCGAATTGTTGCTTTAATTCAAGGTGAAGTTTGAAGCAGCAAATCTTATGTGTCCCACTTCACCATAATGATAACAAATAACGTTTCCAGTCGTGGTACGAGATTCAGGACTAGTAGCAAGGGCCATTTGATCAATCATAGTTGGAGGTTCAGAGACGGGTGGAGAAGTGGGTTGGAGTAATCGACATCGACGCTCCTCACCATTGATAGTAGCAAAAGCTTTATATGAGGAAGGTATAGGCGAGGTGTTCAAAATCTAAATGTGAAGAGACTCGAATTCAGGTTTCAAACTCATCAAGAACTAATATGTATGTTGACAAGTGAGCCGTTTATCCATTATAGAAGTTGTCTCAGCTGAAAAATCACTTAATGGCTCATATTGGACCAATTCTTCCCGTTGAGACTGTAATTACCCAAAAAATTCAGTTACAGAGAATCCTAAAGCCTCTTGGGAGGCATGAGAAATATCCTAGTAGAGCTAAAAAAATACAGGCATCATTACGGGCATGTGTATACATCTGTGTCAAAACAGCTCATAACCGAGGAACTGTATAATGATAAATGAACATGGTGTAGACATATTCCTCCATAAAATTGAAAAACCAACACAGGATAGTGCAATTATCAATATCCCATTGAACACACTTAGGATCAGTCTCTGGAAGGTGGTGTCTCAGTTTCCAAAAGCCAACCATACTTGCTTTTTTCCCCCAAGAAATAGACGAAGAGATCGGTTCTAGCCTTTAGGCAGTAATAATTTTTTTTATTCAACAATGCCATAGTAATACGGTGAGCATGTGCATATTGAGAAAGAGAAAAATTCAATGGAGATGACTCAGAGACATTCTTGTCACTGGATTCAGTCATATTGTTCAGTAAATAGATGCAAACTAACCAAACAAAATAGCCAAAGAAGAGGCAGAACTAAGAATACTGCTACCAGAAAACAACGGTAGCCCCAAACAAGTATGAAGAGTAAAAATTGGATTTTACCACATTAGTAAAGCACAGAGAACCTGTGACGGCGTACGAGACGGCACCACTTCAAGCCCGATAAGCATAGATTCAGAGCCTTACCAGGATCTTGAGGCAGAGATAACTATAGATCGCTATGTATTTACATAATTCTTTTATTCATTTTGGTAAGAGCCAAATGCT
>JAOTRH010000016.1:3252064-3263939 GCA_034768845.1 Heliamphora exappendiculata | reverse complement strand
ATAATTAGGAAAAAAATATTATTAAAATCATCTCTTTGAGATTTATTGAACAAAATAACTCATATTCAATATGAGATTCTAATATTTTAAAAAAAACTAACGTAATTTCATTGTTTTTGTTGTCTTTAACCTCATAATAATAATAATAATAATAATAATAATAATAATTCTTTAACGGAGGAGGTGGGCGGTCAACTCAAATTCTACACTCCGAAGGTTACTCAATGATCTTATCCATTAATCTCTGTTGAATTGTTCTTCAACTATGAAACTATTTTGAGGGATTTTATATTTTTTATTGACATTTTTGGATATTTTATTTATTTATTTACGTTATTCTTATTTTTTATTTTTTAAAACGTGGTGAAAGCAATATTTTCAGTACCATTTTGTATCAGTTATATTAAGAATGTTTGGTGTAGCTGAACTTATAAACTTATTGATTATAATTGAAAATATTTGATTATGATTTTAAATAAAATTTTGAAGCATTTGTTCAAATTGTAAATTTATAGTATCAAGTAGTAGAATTTGTATTTGTTAATTTAAAATAAAAAATTATAAAAAAAATTATAAGCAGATTTTTTAAAATATTTATAACTTTTACTAAGCTGGAAGTTATATGCTAAAAAACTAAAATTTAAGCTCAAATAAACACCATTATTTTGGACAAAAATCAACAATTTACTTTCTATTTCCTCTAAGATATTGATTAGTGCTAATCATATTGGCTGGCACCAGCTAATACCATAAATATCTTGTAGCTAGCTTTTCATGGTTATACTAAATATACTTTTACTCTCTTTGGTCACTTTCTTTACCTTTTAAATTTTAATCATTCATAAAATATTATTTTTTACTTTCTATATTATTTTTAATTATAGTTAGTATAACTCTCTTAAAATTTATAAACTATCTTTAATATATCTTTGCCCCCTCTCCTGTATTTCTATTTCTTTTTTGATTTTTTATTTTTATCCAAGTTCTGATAAAATAAGATATAGGAATAGAACACCACATTCGAGCCCAGGCCCATTGCAATTTTAATTGCAAATACCTCATCTTTTGAGGTATTAATCAAATATAATTAAATTTATAGTGTTTTAAAAATTATATCTCGCCCCTTAAAACTTGAATTTGCATAAGAAACAACCCTCCCATTTGTCAACTAGTAGATAGATTGACTAACAAGTTTTGTTAATGCAAACCATTCATTCATTACTAAAATCCAATGAAAATAATCTCCACTGGCCACTCGAAAACTTCTAAATATGCATCCTAATAATATATTAAGTACATCTAAATATATGCATAGTGTAAAAGTATTCAATATGTATAGTAAGTGTACTTAGTAAAATAACTAGTGTATTTAAAAACTCTCCTCCCTTCTCACTCACTATCATCAAAACCCCATTTTTTTTCCTCCATGGCCTCTACCACTTTTTCCATTTTTGTTAACTAACAACCTCTTCTCCCCAATCTCTCTTTTCTCGGGATCACTTTCTCTCAATATTGAGCAAATTAAAGACCTCTCAAGATTCTATTTTATGGATTTTTGGTGAGTTTACAACAATGATTCGAATAATTTATCTTATAAGTCTTACATAATAGATTATTTATGCAAAAAAAAATTTAGTTTGATCATATACTAATAAATATATGAGCAAATGGTGCACAAATTAAATGAATTGTTTTAGTTTAAAATGGGTTATTAAGTTTAGACCATCTATTTTATAAAATAAAATATCGTTTGTACATATATTTATCAATATCTGATCAAACTAATTTTTTTGTATAAATAATCTATTATATAGAATTACAAGATAAACGAGTCAGATCATCGTTGTGAACCCATTAAATAATCATAAAATAGAGTCTTGAGGGGTTTTGAGGCGAAGTTAACCCCTTTTATCTCTATCATAACAGCCACTACAAATTGAATTCTCCATTAGCCCTTTTCTTGACTCGTTCTTTCTCTATCATAACAACCATTACAAATTGAAACCCTAATACTTATATTTCTGTTGAGAATTTTAGTTACAAATTCTCAAAAGATTAAGATCGACTGATTTGGGTAACCAAACAAAACTCACGTTGACTTTAATTAACAATAATTAACACAAAAGAATATGAACAACAAAAAATACAAGAAAGTACGTAATTCGACTGACTGCTTATATCCACAGGAGAAAAAAACAATCACACTATATGAAAATAAAGATTATAATGATCATTCTTTACCTTAATATATGTATGGACTAAATTGAGCCTCTCACTGTATTTTTACATTTTTTAACTTTTAAAATTGAGTCTTATTTGTTGTATTAAATGTTCTGAACGTTCTTTTAGTTTCTATAAAATATAAAACTTTTATATAAAATTTTTTTAACTCTGAACAAAATTATAGTCGTTGCACAAAATATTTTGTTGCGCAGAATGTGCCAATGATTGCTTGCCACATTTGTAACAACCACTATTAAAATTACATGTTATCACTTTACACCAACATTGTCAAGAACAATAATCGACAACATTATCAATAGCAATTGTACTATTACAATAGTGACAACAACCACCAATAATATCGCCTAGCTCTACAAACATCATACTTTTTGCTACCATAGTAATTACCACTACAAACCACGAGGAGGTGTCATCCACCGCTTGTTACCATCAATGCTAGCCTTTTATTCCTTTCTCTTTAAACAGAGAAGTTTTAGTGACAATAGAGGTAATAAGATAGTATTGTTGGGTAATTGAGTGGTGATTTTTTTGATGGTTTGTGGGTTGTTGAATAGAAAATGAGAGAGAAAGAGAGAGTATTAGAGTGTGTTTGAATTTAATAAAAATAAAAATAATGAAGAGTAAATGTTTTTACCACATGTAAAAATCATTTTACATCTTTCACTAACTCTATTAATAAATAAATAAATAACACATAATGTTTAATATTTAAATAAGTTAATTGTATTTGATCAATATTTTAAGGTGTTCATAATTTTATTTGAATGGAGATAGATAAAAGTGTGCAAACAACGCGTTAACTCGCTCTAACTCGTCAATTCAATCCGAGCGAATCATGTCAATGAGTGAGTTGGGTTGAATTGAATTGGATAAAAAAAATAAAAAGAATAGGTTGATTTCAGGTTATATTTTTTCAACTTGCTAATAACCAAACTCAACTCGCCTAAAATATATATTAGTTATCTGTTTCTACTTACGATGAATCTTAATCTCATATACATGTTTATATTTATATAAATTTTTTATAATTAAAAAATAAATAAATTATAATATTTATAATTTTAATTACTACTTTAATTATATGTTGTGAATATTTTTTAACAATTATACAATGTAAATATTATTATTAAAAATATTTAACTAAGTTATTAATATTATTATTGAATTTAAACTTTTATTTTTATTTAATCTTTTACTTGATGTGTTAACTATATTTTTTTGGGTAAATTACACCGACCTCCTCCTGAGATTTCTGACAAAAACAGAAATTTTTCATGTGATTTCAAAAATGACACAAATCTCTCTTTAGATTTAATTTTAATATCAAATACACTAAACTGTTAAAAATTTTAACGAAAACCACTGACCCACCATAAAATCGCCCTCAAAACCACCATAGTTCCCAAAACCACCCCACACCCCAAAACCACTCCCAAAATCACTTTCACCCCCAAAATCACTTCTACCTCCAAAATCACTTCCACTTCCACCCCCAAAATCGCATCTCTAGACCCTTGGCGCCGCCGCCCGCCTCCCTCACCACCGACCCCGCCACTGCCGTCCCTCTCTTAGTTCTCTCTCCCTCTCTCTCTCCTATGTCGTTTCTCTCCTCTATGTCGTTTCTCTCTCTTGGTTTAGGGGTCGGCGATTGGCAGTCGGCGATGGTGAGGGAGGCGATCGGTGGCGAGTTTGTTAATATATATATATATATATATATAAATATAACAAAGAGAGAGGGATGCAACAGAGAGACCAATGCCAGCCGCCTCCCTCACCGTTGTCGTCCGCTGATTGTCGACCCCGCACCGCAACCACCGCCAACCCCTAGACCGAGAGAGAGAAATGGCAGAGAGGAGAGAAAGACGGCAGAGAGAGAGAGAGAGAGGGTAGAGAGCAGAGAGAGGGATGACAGTGGCGGGGTTGACGGCGATGGCGGCGGCGATGAGGGTTTGAGGAGGTGATTTTGAGATGTGGGGATAGTTTTTGGGGGTGTGAGTGATTTTGGGATGTTGGGTGATTTTGGGGAATACGGTGATTTTAAGGGTGGTTTTGTGATATGGTTAGTGATTTTTGCTAAAAAAATTTAACAGCTTGATGTATTTGATATTAAAATTAAATATGGGAGATGTTAGTATTATTTTTGAAATCACAGAGAAATTTTTATTTTTGTCAGAAATCTCAGGAGAGATAAGTGTAATTTATCTTATTTAAAAAAAAAATAATTAAAATAGACCGCTAAACTACTAAAAAAATATTATTAAAATTTTATAATTTTTAACCTGCTAAACTACAAGTTAAAACTGTAAAAAAAAAACAAAAAAACAAGAAAACAAAAAAACCAATTCATTAATTTTAATAATTAATAAATTAAAAAACAATCACCAATTAAAAATAAATAAATTAAAAACATTTCTTTAACTCGCCCAACGCAGCAAGGTTCGTTGACAACGTTATCACTGACCTATTTCTCTAATATCAATATGGGTGGAGTTTAGGTTCCGTCAGAATTTTGCCAATCGAGAGAGAAAAGACAACTTGGGACAGCAGACAGGCAAAACCCCGAAAACCGTGATGCATATATAAGCTGCAAAACGCTACTCTCTTTCGCTCTCTTCTCTTTCTCTTTCTCTCTCTCATTACCTAAGCTCTCACTCTCCGGCACTCAGCTCCGGCCGACCCTCTGTCTCTAGAGTACGCTCATCGCCTTCCCCAATTCCTCTCTCTACATATATTTATATAGCATACACATGCCACATGCGCACGATAGAGTATCAAGTCGTCTCCGGCATTCGTAGGTTTTGATATGTGCTTTGATCGAGCTAGGTTTTTTTGGAACTATTGACGTCGGCGTTCTTTTGAACTGTGTGTGTGTGTGTGTGTGTGTGTGTGTGTGTGTGTGTGTGTGTGTGCGCGCGCGCGCGCGCGTTTCTTTTTCCTAGGGCTTAATTTATATCTCCAGAGAGCCAAGATTTGCAATTGAATCACGCTTCCTCTCTTTTAGGGTCTGTTAATGAAAAATAAACGTAAAAGCGAGATTGGAATTTAAAATATTTCTTTTGATTTTAGTCTCAGTCCCTGCTTCGATCTTCTGAATCAAAATTCAAGTTCACTTCCCTTTGTTTCGCTTGCTCGATCGATCTCTAGCGCGCTCGGGGTTTGGTTTTGCATACTAGAAAATTCAGTATTTGGAAATTCATTTTTTATCGCCTAGGTTTTCGCTAGAGATCAGCAAAGGATTAGAATTTTGTGAATTTTGTAACCTCGGGGTTCAATTCTGTTGGTCGTAAATTCAATTTTCTCTCCTAGGGTTTATTTTGCTTTACTTTCTTTTTTTCGTTTTTTTCGTTTCTTATTTTGATTATTCTTGAGGATTCTATCAGAACAGCAAGAGCTTGTAGTTCAGTTGTTTCTTTTCGAAGTTGTAAAGTTCAATAAATTCTCATTTCTACCGGAAGGCCACAACTGGCAATGGCGTCGTACAGGCCATTCCCTCCACCTCCGCAGTCGACTTTTGGCCCGCCATCTAATCAGAACCCTCTTCCTCCACCGCCACCAGTGCCACAACCTCTAGGGAACAGGTATTCTCAGAATTGGAGTTACAGGGGCGGAGATGGGTCTTACAATTCTCTGAATTATGGTCAGATGCACGCAAATTCAGGTATTCAACACGGAGGTTACAGATCATCATCGTCGCAACATTATGGCCCTTCTTCGGGAAATCAGCTTCGTCCACATCCTCCCCTCCCAAATCATCAACAGCAGAGACCGCAATACCCATATCCATTGCCACCACCTGCACCGGAGTCTTCGTACCCACCTCCACCTCCTCATTCACTGCCTCAGAATTCAATGAACTTACCACCTGTACCAGCCCCAATGTACTTCCCACCATCCCAGTACTCCCAATTCAATCATCAGCCACTGCAGCCATTGCAACCACCACCTCCACCTCCACCTCCTTCCTCCCCGCCCCCAAGTTCTTTGTTTCCTCCTCCTCCTCCGCCTCCATCACAACCTCCATCTCCACCGCCGCCTCCTTCATCAGCTCCAACAGTTGGCCAAACTAAGGAAAGTAGAGCAGATAGTGAAAAGGGGCTGTCCAAGGATGTAACAGGGTCTGGGTGGCGGGAACCTGGACATTTAAATCAAGGGGCACTCCCTAAACAACATAAGCCTCCTCTTCCACAAATGCCAGCAAAGAAATCAAATGGCCCCTCTGGGAGGATTGAGACGGAAGATGAGAGGAGGTTGCGGAAAAAAAGGGAGTTGGAGAAACAAAAACAAGAAGAGAAGCATAGGCAACAATTGAAGGAATCCCAGAATGCAGTGCTTCAAAAGACCCAAATGTTGTCTTCTGGTGAGAAGGGACATGGGTCAATTACTGGGTCACGCATGGGTGAGAGGAGGACTACCCCACTTTTGAGTGGTGAGAGAATTGAGAACCGCTTAAAGAAGCCTACAACGTTTCTTTGCAAGTTGAAGTGAGTATGTTATGACACCAATTTTGGAATTTTCTTCTATCCTAGCTGTTTGTTTTCTTTACTGTTTTATATACAATTTCTGGTTTGGTAGCTTCTCTATGGGAATTTGCAGATATTACATATATGCTTTTAGTTTTGAATTTTATATGTTTTCCTTGTGAAGCATGCTGTTTGATAAAGGTTACAGTGGTTCAATACTTGCTGGGCAACTGGGTATGAATTTGTAAGGCTTATCAATCTTTTATTCTTATACTGCCTAAAGAAAATAGACATCACTTGTGGGTATTTATGGAAGCAAGATGAGTAATATTGTTCTGCATATTGTTGTCTGCACCAGGGTGTCCAAAAATGTGATACCATAGTGGTTGTGGATACACATTCCAATATGTGCTACATTTTTGGATTTGGAAATGAAATTTTCTGATCCAGTATATTTTCCTACATCACTTCTTGATTTCTTGTTTATAAATGAAGCAGCACTGGAAAAGGAAAAAATGAGGGCAAAATGTGAATTAAGATCTAACAAGAGTTTGATAATTTGATGAGTAGGCCAGTGCTCATTAATGGCTCAATTGAATCTGCTTTAGTCAAACGTAGCCAATTCCATTGTACCAAATTCTCCCAAGTAAATAGACAAGTCATGCATTTCAAGATATAATGCATCATCAGTCATATTCTTCTATTTAGAATCAATTTCACTTCTTTGTTTAGAAATATCTTAAGACATCACTATTGTAATCAATTTAAGTCCTAACCCATTATAATAGAGGACTACTGTCAAGGTATATGCGTATCATGTCCTTGCTTCTGTTCAAGGAACTGAAAAGTTTTTCTTCCTAGTTAATAGTGGCTTGCTATACGCTTCTACCCACGCAAGGAAGGGGCTGCATAGGAGGGGTCACCGTTGTCTTGTTTTGTTTTTGTTTTTGTTTTCATCTTTAGATGATTGGTAGCCTCAATGTTCTGTGTTGGCTTTTGATATTACGTGTGAATAATAAGCTCTTGCACTCATTTATTTCCCTTTTATTTTTCTGAATAGAATGACAGCCCTTATATTATTTTTTTGTAGATTTTATTTAAATAATGTTCTGAGAAGTTATGTTTGTCAGGACAACGTGAGATTTTCTAATCAGCTCGTATTTAACACTTTAGATCATCATTTATGGGATAAGATGACTTGCCAGCAGCTATAGCATCTCTGTGTGTGTGTGTGTGTGTGGGATAAGATGACTTGCCAGCAGCTATAGCATCTGTGTGTGTGTGTGTGCTGTAGGACTGAGACACGGTTGTTTAAGCTAATATTTAGCTTATTCTAGTTCTCAGATTACCCTTCTTATTGTCCAGCAGTGTTGGCTGGGGACTTTGTAAAATGCATCATGATGAGGATTTTCTAAGTCAATTTTCATATGAACACAACATGTATACTAACACCAATTTTATTCGATGATTTGCATTGGGGTATTATGGTTAAGTAGAAATTGATGATCTTTCAAAGGAGACATGCATTAAAAGTTATTTTGACTCATTGCCAACTTATTACCAGAATTTTGATGATAATGATTTCGGTTAGTTAAACCCTTCCCTATTAAATAGTTAAGTTATTTAGATTTGGTTGATTTCAAAAAGCAAAAAAGGTTATTGAAGATTTGGATACTCATCTATTGTGTGGCGTATGTCCTACAAGTGATTGTTTTAGCATTGATGGCAGGTCCATGTTTGTTCATCAAAATACTTTGGCAATGTTTGATGAATTATAAAAGATGGTCCGATTAAATATTATAGATCATCCTATGCTGCGTGTTGAAGGCTCCATGATATTGCAACCCTTTTAGGTGGTAAGGCTTTGTATCAAGTGTTCTAATCAAATATAACGACAGTGAACTTAAATTTGATTGTATTTGGCAAGATTTTTATGGTACATGAAGCACTTCATCATCCTTATATGTACTCCAAGAAAATGCTATTAATATTATGGCTCAAGGGAGCATAGGGGATGCCGATACATGTGCAAAAAAATGTATTTCCTTTCTACTCAATTATTTAGGAATAACGTCAAATTCTTATTGCACGACATGTAACAGTTGAACTAAGGTGACGTGTAGTTCATTTTTTTTTGTTAGACAAAGAAGAAAAAGATCCGAGATGAATTGCATCAACATCCAATAGGTTGTGCTAAGCAATATATAAGCTCAAGGACAACTTTTCTTTCATCTAGAGGATCTGATGACTCTGATGGAAATCACGTGGGTTGAAAATCTAAGAAATAACAATACGAGGAGGCACACTGTACTGGTATCAGCCTATAATCAGCTTATTGGTTAATCCTAGTGTCAGATCTTATTTTTGTTGGGTCAATCCTAGAGTCTTATATATAGTTGTTCCAGCTTGTATTCAGTAACTTTTGGACCAATTTGTAAGATAATAGTATTATACGGTCTTGCGTAGAACTCAACCCCAAAAGTTAGTTATTGTGGTGAGGGTGCCCTCACGCTTATATATTGCACACTACTTTTCTACTTAGGCAATATGGGATTTTACTTTACACCCTCTTTCACGCGTAGCGTGCTCACTTGGCAGCACCTACCGTGTACAGGCCAGGGACATGCGTCCTACCCATCCCAAGTAGTATAATTCTGATACCATGTTATACGGTCTTAGGTAGAACTCAATCCCAAAAACTAACTCTTGAGGTGAGGGTGCCATCACGCTTATTTACTGCACATTACTTTTGTACTTAAGCGATGTGGAATTTCATTTTACACCCTTCCTCACGCGCAACGTGTTCACTCGGCAGCACCTGCTATATGCAGGTCAAGGACACGCGCCATACCCATTCCTGGTACTCCATCTTTGCTACCATGTTATACAGTCATGAGTAGAACTTAACCCCAAAAGCTAGTTATTGAGGTGAGGGTGCCATTACGCTTATATATTGCGCATTATTTTTCTACTTAGGCAATGTGGGATTTCGCTTCACAAATAGATTTCTGTAGCGGTATGTTCACTCGCCCTTTATTTTTTGGGAAATCATTTGTGAAATATTTTTTCATGCTCCTCAATGTATTGTCTAAAATGCTGCCTCTTTTTTTCGAATAGGCTTTTGTGATTTTATGCCATCGCTAGTCAATGTTTATTCACATTAACTTTGGAGTCATACATCATACCTAGTTTTGTTATGAATATATCATTTTCTGTTTTAAAGTGAAAATTATCTTCTAGTTCTTTTGTTTATTTTTGACAGTCATCTTGCAGCTCATAGTGCTGCGGTTGTGTGTTTTCTATGATATTATTGCTAATGTTTTATTTTTCTATTTGTGTGCTCCTTGAAGATTCCGGAATGAGTTACCAGATCCGACTGCACAACCAAAGCTTTTGTCTTTGAGGAGAGACAAAGATAGGTATGCAATCTTATGGATGATCATCTGGTAGCCAATTGATCCTAAACTTTTATCCTTACACACACGGTCACACACATGCACAAAATTGTCTTCTTTTCTTTTTTTCCAATACATTGTGTATGAATAGCATAAAGGGAACTTATTGAAACTAACTGAAGATACGACCCTTAACCGGGCAGAATGTGGTAAAAGGATTCATATAGCTGATCCCAATTGATTGGGACAAAGGCTTATTTGGTTTGGTTTGATATTGTGTATGAATGAATGAGTTGATGGACTTGTTCAAGCATACTAATCAGAAGTCAGAATGTGTACTTTTTTGGTTGCATTGGGTTGAAAAAGATGTAAACATGTTTAGGGAAATGTTCTGAAAATAGTAGATCTGAATGTGCTTTGGAAGTTGGGGTATGATATGTATATGGAGGGAGAGAAACAGGAGGTTGGGGTGAAGCTTTGGATTCACAGGTGGAAGGGATGTTTCTTGTTTTCCATTTCCTCTCTTTTTGTTTTACTATGTTTTTTTTGGTGGCTCAGGGAAGTCGCTCTCTTTTCTTTCTTGTGTGGTTTTTTTTTTAGGGGGGGGGGTGGGGTTTGTATGTTGCTATAGATATGCAGGTGCCTAGGGGTTTTTGAGCTCATTTAATGATATTGCTCTTTTCAAAATTAAAAAATAAAAAATAAACAAATGGATGTGCTGAGGTGCTGACTGCCTGTGTATTGATGCAGTGCAATAAATGTGTAAATGGAATTGACTCCACATCTGGATTAGAATAATGCTAGAATTACCTACCCTGCTTCGGCTACCACTGCCATTATTGTCCACAGCTGCCGCATTAGTCTACTAGTTAAAGAGTTTGTATGAGCAACAGTGGACATAAATTATTATTTTCCAAGTCTATCTCTCTATTTTCAAAGCTTCAATTGGTCTCCAGATAAAGTTTTAATATCTGATATTTGATAAATACATCCGAGGTCCAACCTTTCTTTTTTCCAAATGGACCTTGTTCTAACTTCTCATTTTTGCAAAATGAAACGGTTACTAAATATTCTTCTATTTTCAAAACTTACTTACCTAACTTTTCACGTTTTTGAAAATTTCTCTAAAACCAGGAATTAGGAGATCCTTCTCAGAACCCAATTCAGATTTACCTCCAACTTCCCTTCCTCCGCCCCCCAATTTTTTCTCTCTTTTGGCAGCAAGATGGCTTTAGAATATTTTCTTTGAAGGTAATGACAGAGCTATTAGATTTATTGTTGGTTTCCATAACATGTCAGTGAAAACTGTCGGCCATTGTTTGTTTGTCTTGCTCGCTCCCTCACTCCTTCCCTCGCCTCACTAGATTTGCACCAAGTGATTTTAACACTATAACTGGATTCTTTCTGTTATTTCACTTATGGCATTGACCTTCATTGGACGCGGTACCACCCAATCTTCCTGAAAATGCAACAGTTTGGAGCTATAATTTGGGTTGCAAAAGTTATGGGGAAATAATAATTTCTGGTTTAATTGTTTGGATATTTTCAAATTTGGGGCTTTCTTTATCAAGTTTGATTTTATCTGCAGATACACAAAATACACAATTACATCATTGGAGAAATTGCACAAGCCTCAATTGTATGTTGAGCCAGATCTTGGGATACCACTCGATCTGCTTGATCTCAGTGTATACAAGTATTGTCTCTTGATATCCCACTTTTAATTGCAATTCTTTTTAGCATCACAACCTTGATTGAATTTTGCGGGGGGGGGGG
>JAOTRH010000016.1:3203140-3251964 GCA_034768845.1 Heliamphora exappendiculata | reverse complement strand
TATATTTATATATATATATATATATATATATATAGAGAGAGAGAGAGAGAGAGAGAGAGAGAGAGAGAGAGAGAGAGGTGATATGCGTGTGTATAAACAAGTGTATAAACATAATTTAGTAATAAGGGGCAGCCCATCGCACGAGACTCCTCTACTGCGGGGTGCACTCAGCCTTACCCATTCATGCGGAGTAACTAACTATTTCCGTGTTTTGAATAAATATTGCCTAGATCACACTGGAGCAAACTTATACTTAGATAATAATGAAGTTACCTCTTTCTGAGACTCTTAACAACTTACAAGCTTAAAGTTGTAGATGAATTAGTCGTCAACAATTAAACATCCAATCTACCACATGTCTTGCCTTGTCAATCTCATGAATGTTCGAAAGTGTAAAATTGGGGACTCTTTTAAGAGATCCCAAAGTTGGCATTTTTCAGGATTGAATCTGCTAGTTTGGAGTTTGCATCAGCTACCGTGGATGCAAATTCTTATTTTCAAACTCACCCTCTCTATATTTCAATTGCCCCCCAGATAAAGTTCTAGTATTAGGAATATGCAGCTGACATCCATTTTTTTCATATTTCCAAATGAATCCAGCACCATCTTCCTTTCTTTTCTTCCCCGGTGAAGTGAACCCCATTAAAGTTGGTGTACTTGTCAAGATTTACATGCCTACAGCTTTTCATATTTCAGAAGCAAAACTTCTCTATAACCGAGGAATTAAGATCCTTCTCAGACTCAAAAGAAGAGATGATAGCCAGCTCCAGCTTTTCATATTTCTATTATTCAAAATATAGTTCCAACTGTTCATATTTTTGAAATGTTTCTATGTATTTGTTCGGAGATGGTTATGGAGTATTTTCTTTGAAATAGCTATTAGATATATCATTACTGTTGATGGGGTATCAGTGTAAGGAGTCATCCATTGTTTGCAATGAAATAGCTATTAGATATATCATTAGTGTCGACAGGATATGAATGTAAGGAGTCATCCATTGTTTGTTTGTTGTTCTCCTTCCATCCCTTCCTCAATAGATGTGCACCAAGTTGTTAATGGGAACTAGCTCAATTTTTTCTTTTACATTGGCATTTGACAGATTTACTTGAATATTCAATAGTTTGGAAATATAATTTCTATCCTAAGTTTACAGGAAATAAATCAAATAATCATCTCTGTATTGGTTGTTCCAATATAGTCAAATATCAGGTTTCTTTCCATTATTTTGATTTTTATCACAAACCTTATTATCTGTATTTGCAGATTCACCAAATACACAATTACATCATTGGAGAAAATGCACAAGCCTCAACTATATGTTGAATTGGATCTTGGGATACCACTTGATCTGCTTGATCTCAGTGTTTACCAGTATTGTCTCTGATAGCCCACTTTTAATTACCTCAGCGGTTCTTTTTTTTAGCAACCCAATCTTTGTAAAACTTTCTTTTCTTTGACTAGTCCTCCCAAGGGCCAAAGGTTACCCTTTATACCAGAAGATGAGGAGTTGTTGCGAGATGATAATCCAGTGACCCCAGTCAAAAAAGATGGCTTAAAAAGAAAAGAGCGGCCCACTGATAAAGGTGTCTCATGGCTGGTCAAAACACAGTACATCTCTCCTCTTAGCATGGAAGCAACAAAACAGGTAATCTATGACTTTGACATCGTATGAGAAGCTTGTTTTTGCTCTTTTGACATATCATACTCAAAGTATGCCATGTTATTACAACGCCATTTGCAGTCTCTGAGTGAAAAACAAGCAAAAGAACTGCGTCAAGGTCCCAACATTTTGGACAACTTTAGCAGTAGGTCTGTTATATTCCACCCTGTCCATGTGAGGAGACTACAAGCTTATTAACTACATGCGAGACATCTATGCTTCCAATAAAAGGTACATGTTATTTTCCTAATCTTTCAGGGAAAGAAAAATCCGGCAAATTGAGGCTTCATTTGAAACATTGAAATCGCGACCTATTCATTCAACAAATAACAAGCTACTGCCTGTTGAAATTTTGCCATTACTACCTAATTTTGACAGGTATGAAACCTTATTTACTTCATCTTTTATTTATACAATGGAGAATATCCTTATCAGGCCATCGTATGCTGATAAGGATATTTGGGACTTATATTTTAGAAGTGCTGACTGTACAAAACTGGCTGAGGGGCATGGTTCAAACTGTTGGATCAGTCGAGAAGAACCCTATCTTATTTGTTGGCTTATTATGCTTTTTTATTGAGAAGTATACTTGAAATTACGAAAGTAGGGAAATATTCCTTCCTCACAAATTGATGCAGTGAAGCCTATCAGCTCGAAGATCACTTGCGCCAAATTCCACAAGTTTGCTTGAAATTGGAGATATTCTCTTTAATACAAACACAAATAAAGAAAAACTCTCCCTGAAATTCTTATTAATCAACCATTGATTAGTCCTAAGGCTTCTTACAGCTTATTTGTAGAGGCCACTAGAGCCTAATCGAAAGAGAAAACAAACAATTAGGGCAACAAAATCCAGCCAAATTCCTAATTGACAAAAATTACCAAAAAATATAAATTTGAAGTAATTGTACCCTTCTACTATTACGTTGAGACTGCCAATCCATGACGTTTGCAATGCGGATGATGGTGAAACAATATTTTTTTGGTAATATTTTCAATACCTTTTCCTTTTTTTTTTGTTTTCTCAATAATAAATGATTCTTTATCGAAAATTAGTGATTCATTCCAATTCACAATTAGATCTAAAATAATATTTGAAGTGAAAGGTGATTCAGCACATAAAGGAAATGAGAATGGTGGAAAGACAATGCTAAAGAGTCGAAATTTTAACACAAGGCGTTTAAATTTAATTTTTTATTAATTAATTCTGAATAATACATCAAGTAAGCATCTTATTTATAAGCATAAAATTTTAATCTAAATGAAAATTAAAGTTTTAAATGAAAGGAAATAAAAATAACATTTTACTTAAAAGATAACTAAAATCCTAAAGAAAAAAAATAAAAATAAAAATCTAATTAAAAGATAAATTAGAATCTTAAACTAAAAGAAATAATATAAAATTTTAATTAAATGATAATTAAAAATAAAATTAATTATCAAATAATTAAAATAAAATTGTAATTGTCCTTTATATCCCGCATCATTCTCTTCCATTACAAAAAAAATAACACGATCTCAAGTTCAGTTTAACCTATTGAACTCGTTTATGTCGAAGAATCAAGTAGTTGAATAGGTAATTGATTTGTCTTCCTTATGAAATTTGAAGGCTTTCAACCATACTGTTTAAAAACTATACGTTTTCAAACGATTTACAAGGTTCACTAGATAAGTATTTAACTTCGAATCAAAGTTGTCATCACAATTAAAATCAATTCTCTCTCACCTGTTAAATCTTTTGTTGGTGGATCATTAATAAGAAATGCTAAATTGAGTGATCTTTATGTTCAAGAAATCCAATGTTCTGCGTGAAAATGTCTTACTTTTTAATTGTTGGAGGAGGAATAAAATTATTAATTTCATGATATGAAGTAGAGTCAAACTTGTATTAATACTCGTTAAAATTTGAAATTTCTAATTTAGAACCACTGTCTACCTTAATTGCCTGTGAATCTTCTACCATTGGTGCACAAAATTTTATGGTGGGAAAGCATTTGAAATTCTAATAATTATAGTATCGTTCTTTGTCTTTTATCTTGTAAAAAAATTGAATTCAATTTATTTAATATAATTTGAACGTTTGTCGTTGATTTTCTTTAAGTATCTCCTGCAAATTATGGTGCAGAACCTCAAATTTGAAGAATAAATCGACATTAGTAACCATAGTTGCGGCTAGAGAAATTTTTTTTTGGGCTGCGCCAAAGTTGGTTGTTTTTGTTATTGGGGTAAAAACAAGTTACTGGCGGTTGGGCTGGTTGGGATGGGCCTTTTTATGGGGGGATCGGGTTGCCGATGTAGGGTTTTGGTAGTATAGGTGAGGAGATGGTGGATGTTGGGCTAGGGGTGCAAGAGAGTGATCTAGAGGGAGAAATGGCAGCGACGATGAGGGAGGAGTAAAGACCAACAACGGCAAAGGACAAAGGCCGACGAAGGCCTAGCGTTTCGGCCGAGGGGGCGAGGTTGATGAAAGGGGCGAGGGCCAACTCGCAGAGATGGCGAGGAGGGAGAGAAGGGAAAGGGTTCGCAGTTCGCTAGGGATTCGACGAGGGGAGGGGCTCGGGTTTCGGCAAGGCAGGAGGGGTGCACTAGGGTTTCGACCAGGCAGGAGGGGGTGTACTAGGGCTTTAGAGGCTAGGGTTTTTTTAACAGAGGTGAGAGCACGAGGCGGCAACGACATAGGAGAACGATGATCGGTGGTGACCGTGGTGGTGGTGGCGGTGGTGGTGACGGCGACAACTAGGGTGGTTCGGCGACGAAGTGGTGGAACAGGGAGAGGATGGCTTACCCGCGATGGGAAGTTGACGGCACTGTGATCGCGAGGGCTGGCCGTGAGATGGCGATAAGAGCTTGTTCGGTTGTGGAATTAGTCCGAGAAGAAGAAGGAGATGTGGAGAAGAAGAAGGTGATGTGAAATCTTAAGCTTTTAAACTCTGATATGCGGATGTGATAAAAAGGGTGAAAATGTAGGGCAAAAGGGCCCAAGCTCTAATACAAAGTTACATACTTAGATTTAATTTTTTGATCAACTCTAAATAATGCACAAGTAACCTTCTTATTTATTGCTGTAAAATTTTTATCTAAACGAAAAACTCTTAAACCAAAGAAAATAAAAATAAAAATTTAATTAAAAAATAAATTAAAATTTTAAAGTAAAAAAATAAAATAAAATAAAATAAAATATTAATTAAAAATAATTTTAAAAATTAATTATTAAATAATTAAAATAAAATTATAATTGATTATTCATGTTTTACATCAAAAGACCACTCAACACTGCATCCTCTTCCAAGAGACTTGGATTTAGAGATGGTTGTGATCATTCACATTATTATAAATACCAAGAATCAAGATACTGCAATGCTGAGATTGCTTTTTATTTATTTATTTAATATTTTCAAAACCTCTTCCTTGCTTATTTCTTCAACCAAACATGATTCTTTATCAGAAATTGGTGATTTATTCCAATTCTCAATTAGATTTAAAATAATGTTTGAAGTCAAAAGTCACTCAACGGCATCTTTCTCAAGAGGCATGGTTTTAGTGAATGGTTGCAATGTAAAGTAACTGTTGGGCAAGGTAGCCATATTCCTAATCAGGGTGGCAATTGACTTTTGAATTCACTAAATTCTTTTCTCAACTTGAGTATCTCGTATAACTTCATTTCGTTCATATGCATCTTTAACATTAATTTATCGATCGTCATGAACTCTCTGTCATAAAATGATTCAGAATTGAGCATAAGTCTTAATACCAACTGATGCATGCACGGAAATGTATCGACTAAAGGATCACTAGCATTGAGATCCACAAGTCTGCTTGAAATTAAAAAATTAGAGGCGGGGGATCTCTCATATAAACCAAAAGAAAGAAAAATTCTCAAAAATTCTTATTAATCAACAATTGATTAACCCTAGGCTTATTACAACTTATGTTTAGAGGCCAAACTCTAATCGAAAGAGAAAACAAACAATTAGGGCAGAAAAATCTTGCCAAATTCTTAATTGACAAAAATTACCGAAAAAGCTATATAAATTTGAAATTAACTCATTTTTTACTACTAAAAATATATATAAATGTGTCAAAATTGATGGTATTGAAAAGAATCTCCTTGAAGAAAGTTATTGCCAAAGTTTAATTTTCCTAAAACATCATGTGCATCATCTAAAAGCAATGATCAAAAGTTCATATTAATGCATTATTTCAGTTATCTTGGAAATTGAAATGTTTTGGACGTGTTTCAGAAACATGTTGGAGAATAATAGAAGTTTGGAACAAATGGACATACTTGAATACATAAATAGTCGATATTTGGACATCTTTTTACATAGAGGACACAAATAGACAATCTGAAAGTAAATCCAGTGCGAACCAAGAATTGTTAAAATAATGTCAAACTTATCTAGGGGCTGAGCTAGGATTCCAATATTGGTGGGGCAAATTGGATTTGGGGAGTGGGTGGAATTGAATGAAAAATATTCATACAAATTGTTCAAAAAATTTTCAGAAAAGAAAAGAAAAATTAGAGATGTAAAAAAAGGATTGAGGGGCCAGGACCCCCTGGTCTCCCCCTCTCTTCGCCCTTAATCTTATCATGCACAAGTGTGTACTTTCTAAAATGTGCATAAGGTTTCCAATTTCCATTTTTATGGAAGCTCAATAATTAATCATTGAACATGTTTAATAACTACACGTCTTTTTACACAAAGGACACAAGTAAACAATTTACAAGTAAATTCATTGCAAAATAGGAATCATTAACCTAATGTCAAACAAATCGATCTTCTCAAGCACACACATATACTAGTCTATATGTGCATAAGGTTCCAAATTCCAACCAAACAAAAGTTAAAAACTTATCGTAATAATAAGATTCACGATATCGATAGTGAACAATGGTCAAATGTTTCCCAAGGTGTGCGAGATTCTTCTTGCAAACGCATTTAAAATTTTGTTATTTAAAGAAAGGTTCAATAAAGGCCAGTGATATCAGAAACTTGTTTACAAAAGTTTAAATGATTAGGTGGGAAGGTAGTCTATAAGAAATGCTAGATTCTACTAGCAAGGATGGATAAAAGAAAGTGCCAATTTGTTTTTAAATTGTCAAAATAATAAAATTTTCATTTTCCAGCAACGTGAACTTTTAGAATTACGTATGGTTAGCATCTCATCCATACGCGGGCTAAACAGGGTCAGGTATTGTGATTATTGGGTGAGGTTTGAACATATGATCTATTATTAACTTTGGTACCATATTAGATTTTAATCTCAACTCAACTAGAAGCTTAGTTTATTAGAAAAAAATGTAATTTTATTATTTATATCCCCAACTTTTTAGGTGTACTCTTTTGAATGTAATAAATTTCCATATTAGACAGTCGACACTTGAGAGAATGAGACGTGTTTCCAACATATCTAATTAGTAATGATGTCCAATAGTCATGTTTTCTCTCACATTATGCATAAGATGTTCATGTTGCTTGCAAACACCATGATATACTAAAAAAGGAGAATACTTTAAAATATAAATATCTAGATTTGTCCAATTATCCTTAGATATAGGAATTAAAGGGACCCAACACTTAGACATGTACCCCCACTGGGCATTTATCCAAGTCCATGTACCAATTATAATATTTATAAGGTATTTAAAAATAACAAATAAAGAGTATAAGTAACTTAACCAAGTCCATTTCATGTCACCTATTAGACATTCTTGTGTTCCACTAATGTTTTGCTTTAGTTTCCTCCTAGGAAACAGAAATTGTTCATCCATTTGGAAATTTGTTCCTTAACTGAATGATTTCAATAATGTGCCATAAATTAGCAACTTGATTGTCAAAAAATGTGATATTACAATCCTCAGTTGCAAGGATTACTTATTGGGGGTTGATGATTCCAATTCAAAATTGAGAAGTGCCGTATTATAACCGCACTTCTGTCAAAAATAGAATAGAGATTCTAGTCAGGATAAGAGCACTCAAATGTACGAATCACAAAGAAACAGGAAAGAAAAAAAAAAGGAGGGGGGGGAGGGGGGACTATGAAGACAAAAGAAAATTTGTAGTAGCCATCAAATTATAGAAATCTACAATCATGATGAAAGAAAATGAGATGAAAAGATTAGCATCAACTTAAAAATTGCTCAAATTGATTCAACTATGATATGTTTACATAATATTTGTTTATATTTGAAATCTACAGCAATTTCAAATATTTATTCATATTTTAACATATTCACTGTAACTATGCAAAAAAAAAAAAAAAGAAGGTTTCTTCCTGCTCCCGCTTCATGCAACCACGAATCCTCACATACTTGTTTAATATGCAGCCAAAGGAGGTGGCTCGCCTTTTTTTGTCTAACAAAGCACAAGCCCTTGCTCTTTGATGGAAACTACCACCACCTAATTCAGCTACCATCTCTCTCTCTCTCTCTCTCTCTCTCTCTCTCACACACACACACACACACACACACACACACACAGTCTCATACACATCCAAACACACTTTGTGTCTGCTGGCAGTGATGATGTGTTCACATTCGGAAGTGTCTCGGACTTTAATTTGAGTAATAATACAAGCTTATAAATAAGATAGCTGAATATAATTAGGATCAAATGGGTCACTGTTTTGACTGGGATCTGAATGAAACTTAAAATATAAAACAATTATTTCAATAAATGGTTTTTGGGTACAAGGGATTGATAAGCAAGGCTGGATGCTCTGACTGCCTGGTCCAGTCTGAGAGGGTTTATTCAATAAATGGTTTTTGGGTACAAGGGATTAATAAGCAAGGCTGGATGCTCTGACTGCCTGGTCCAATTTGGGAGGGTTTATTCAAGTGTAAATTGGTTAACTGACCAAAATAAGGACACTCTTCAAATACTAAGTTGGAATGCTAACAAGGTTGCAAGATTCCATATCCTATAATTAGGAAAATCAGTGGGTCCGACCTGTAGACATATGTCGAGTCCAATAACTGTATCCGAGTCCAGATAACATAGCTGAGAACCAAAAGATAGGATTTAGAAAGAGAGGATTCTGAACTTTGTGCTAACTTTATCAGCTTTTGCACACTTCAGAACATAGGCTGTTCGAAATTTGATGATGAGACTTGGATTGACGAGAAGCTGATTTGGTACTTGTTCCAGTTAATATGCCAAAACCAATAAATGGATGTAGATTATATGCACTCTACAAACGCAATGCTTGCGTGAAATTACTCTTTAAGGGGTGTCTAAATTAGTTGAATGGCTATGGATATATTGAAATTTATTCTCCTTAAGTAACTTGTGCTCTTAGTGATGTTAATCCCGCCTTTGACCCCGTGTCACGCTGTGTACTTACTCATACAAAACATGCCTAAATATGGTGTGATTGTATTTATGTACAGGTTTTCTTTGTAAAACTAAAATGAGCAATGTAAATGTAGTTGACTTTGTAACACCCCGACCCTTCACATGGCAACGATATTGTTCGTTTTGGGCAAAACTCTTATGATTTTGTTCTTTCCAGGGGGTCACCCATCCTTGCATTGCTCCCGTCTAAGCACGCTTAACTGCGAAGTTCTGCTAGGGTCTCTACCACATGGGAAAAAGCCTCGTTGAATGTAAGGGTCTAAGATTTTTTCTTTATAGCCAATAACTCTCTTTACCTTTTCGATGTAGGATACCAAGATATCACAATCCACTCCCCTTAGGGCTGCACGTCCCCGTGTAGTACCCTGCCAGCTCCGGTAGCCTGCCAGTCCTTATCGGCCGGCCCACTCAGTAGCTCACCCACGTGTCACGCGAGATGGCAGGGGCCCACACTCGGAGGTGAGGAGAGTCGGCTTTGATACCATTTGTAACACCCCGACCCTTCATATAGCAACGATATTGTCCGCTTTAGGTAAAACCCTCACGGTTTTGTTCTTCTCAGGAGGTCACCCATCCTTGCATTGTTCCCGCCCAAGCACGCTTAACTGCGGAGTTCTGCTAGGGTCTCTACCACCTAGGAAAATGTCTCATTGAATATAAGGGTCTAAGACTTTTTCTTTATAGCCCAGGAACTTCCTCTCCCTTTTCGATGTGGGATACCAAGATATCACAGACCTGATCTTATGTCTCCATTTGATCAAGTGTCCTAATATGTTGGGAAATGGCATGCCATTGAAAGTGACTCTAGGTTGCACAAATATCTCAAATACGAAAATTGAACAATAATATACCTTCTATTGCAAACATATAATAATAAATGGTTATGAATTACTTTTCAATTAAATAAATGGTTTTGTAATTCCTGGTTTGCTCAAAAGATTGGTTTCATATCGACATTTTAGTATGCAACTTTAACAGAGGACTTGGCTGATGCCTTATAGAATATTCATCATAACCGATTTTAAAGTTTCTCATAATGATCTTCCCCTTATTTCCTTTTGTAAAAAAAATGTTTCTAGAATGACGGATCAATATTGACAACTTATACTGACGATTTTAACTGATGGCATGTTTATTGTTACCTGTTTAGATGATGTCCTCGGTGATCGTATGGTGTTTATTATTTTTATATTGGCATTGAACTGATTTGTTTACGGTGTTTCTTTGCCAGGTACGGTGACCAGTTTGTCGTCATGGCATTTCAAAATGCTCCTACTGCTGATTCAGAAACCTACAGCAAGTTGGACAAATCTGTTCGTGATGTCCATGAATCTCGGGTGAGATATCCACAATGTACTATGTTACATGGATATGACATAATGTTAACCCATATGCGGTATATTGGCCCACCTTCTTAAACCTACTAGTGTTACAAACTATGTTACATGTGCCATTCTAAATATATGGACTCTTTTGTTGTGTAACCAGAATATGAAAAAAAAGAGAGTAAAAGAATAAACGTGAAGCAATTTTGCCAGTCATTAGAACAAGTCATTGTAGATTTGTTGTCCCAAAACACTTTTCTGCATCCACCAATTTGTGTCTGATTTTCTTTTCACCAGACAAGTAATTATCTTCGTTTTCTGTTTGGAACTAAATCCTCATATTGTGTCAAAAGTACCTCCCAAATATTTTTGTAGCTTGAAAATTGGGTATCAATCATAATTGTCAGTTAAAACAGGCTGGAATCTCCCTCAATTTTATGCAAAAGTCTCAACAGCATCCTCCTTCAACCCCATGAAAATGTTTTTTC
Organism: Heliamphora exappendiculata; assembly: GCA_034768845.1. Taxonomy (NCBI): domain Eukaryota; kingdom Viridiplantae; phylum Streptophyta; class Magnoliopsida; order Ericales; family Sarraceniaceae; genus Heliamphora; species Heliamphora exappendiculata. The sequence continues at coordinate 3,241,135 of JAOTRH010000016.1, read as the reverse complement.
TATTTTCTGTTTTACACAAAAGCAAACGAAGTCTGTGTGGAAGAAATGAAATGAAAAAGTAGTCTTAAACAGAAAGTAGATTTTCTATGGATGCTTGTAGTTAACGATATCATAAATATTTCTTTTTAAGTTCTATGTTTGGACCTTCCTAATTCTGACACTTCAAATCTTCTATCAGAATTCAAGATCAATGTATCGGTGTCGTTGCAACATAGTAGTGGGTCTTTATCTCATTCCTTGTATTTAAAGAATGAGTGGGTGAAAACTCCTTGATAGCTTTGAATTAAAACTATTCGCTTAAACCTATAATTTAGTCACGTTTTGCTTCTGAGCATTTCCGCAAATTCTGATGGTTTAGTATGATTATTTTCCCTTTTGATCCTTCTATTACACTTTTGTTTCTATTTTTCAATTAATATTTTCAGTTGTTTCCTATCAGAAAGAAATTTTAGTAATCTTCTTATTCCTTCCACTCTCCAAGTTTGTACTGGTACTGAGGATAACTTTTTTGATCCACGTATGCTATTTGCCATATATTTCTGGTCTAATCCCTTATTGTCTTTAACCTCTTCTTTTATGATGCTGTTTCCCCCTCACAGGCTGTCATGAAAAGTTATGTGGCAACAGGCTCAAACTCAGCTAAACCTGAGAAATTTATAGCATATTTGGCACCCTCACCAGATGAGGTACAGTTATCTTTGTTTGAAGTGTCAAAATATTCAGTTCCAGAATTAATCGTTCATTTATTGGTTTCTATATTGTGTTGGTGGCAGCTTTCAAAGGATATGTATGATGAGAAAGAAGATATCTCATTTTCATGGGTTCGGGAGTACAATTGGGATGTAAGTGCCAAATTCTTTTGAAACACAACTTGGAAAGATTTTCAGTCAAACTGCGACTAGAATTTTTGCATTTTGATGCATCAACAGGTACGGGGTGAGGATGCAGATGACCCTACAACATACTTAGTGACGCTTGGTGAAACAGAGGCACACTATGTGGTATCAACTTCAACATGTGTCCTTGTCTTTCATTATGAAATCTTTTTAGGGATATGACTGGGCTGTTGCTATTTCCCACTGCAATGCAGCCTCTTTCAACAAAGCTCATTTTAAGGAAAAAGAGAGCCAGAGAAGGCAAATCGAGTGGCGAAGTTGAACATTTCCCGGTACCTTCAAGAGTGACCGTTAGGAAGAGATCAACCGTTGCTGCAATAGAATTGAAGGAATCGGTGGTATGCAATTTTACTTTTGTACTGGATTTTTGTCCCCTTATTTCTTATTCCTGTCCTGATTCATGTGTTCTTTGTGGTACTCACAGAGTTACTCGGCTTCAAAAAGAGGAAGGGTAGATGTTGAGGATGGCCTTGGGAGACAACAGAAGGATGTGCAAGACGAAGACGTGGATCAATCTAGCGGAGCAGAGTCTGATTTGTCTGATTGATTTCTTTTAGGTAATTGGTGAATATATTGGATAATAAACGCGACAGATTTAAATACGCAAAATTGGTCTTAAATCTTTAAAGTAACGTCAATTTTGTTTTTCATTCACTATAAAAAAAATTTAACACGCGAGATCCAATTGGACCCTAGAACAAATAAATTTATATGTATATTTTCAAAACATGTATAAAGTACACAAATAAATTTATCTGTCTTGCATAAATAAGCATACAGATAAATTTATTTGTATAAAGAATACTGTGCATTTTCAATACTGTGTCTTGCATAAATAAGCAGATAAATAAATTTATCTGTCATGTATAAAATAAGACGACTTATAAATTTATCTGTATATATTACATATAAATTTATCTATTTGTGTTAAATTTATCTGTGTTGTAGGTAATTGGATCTCGCGTGTTAAAAATTTTATTGATGAACCTTGCGCGTTAAAACTTATTTTTTTGAATATTTGACTAAGTAATAGGACCCTATAGAAGCTTGATTTTTGTATCTTGTCACAAGTTTTTGGGCTCTTTTACTTTTCTAAGCATATTTTTGAACATAATGAATAAAATAGACAGTTTAAAACTTAATTCTTCAACTACATGAAAACAAAACGTGTTTAGTAAACACGTTTTATTTACAAAATGTGTTTGCCAAAATGGTTCTTTTTTAGAGTTGTTAAATTTAATAAACTAACTTAAAAATGGTATTACTAAAAACGTTTTCAGTTAAAATTGTTATGTTATACTGAAAACGTTATTACAAAATGCATTTTAAAAATTTTGTGCAGAAAACGTTGTTACTAACAATGTTTTTTGTCCAAACCAGTTTCAACGCAACGCCGAACAACAGGTATAAACCAATGAAAAGGTGCTTAAAATGCACAGCGCTATGTATGCTTTATTTTTTTTTATTTATTAAATATATTTTTATAATTGAATCTATTTATTACATAGAACTCGTTGAGTTTCTTATTTATAAAAAAAATTAAATTGATTTGATACCTGTAACTAAGTGATTAAATAATATTTGTTTAATAAATTTTTTTTAAATTGTAATTTTTATTTATTTATTTATAAAATAATATTATGCGATCACTTAGTTACAGGTATCGAGTCAACTTAAATTTTTATATGAATAACAAACTCATCGAATTCTACGTAATAAATAGATCTAATCATAAAAACATATTCAGAAATTAAATCAAAAATATGCATAACACCGTGTAACTTCCATCCCATACTTATTATAACTCGTTGGGATGTCTATTCTGGTGGAGCTAGCAAGAAAGGGAATAAAGCGTGATTATCAAACATGTTTTCTAGTTTTACAAAATACATTTTTTTATTTAATACAAAAAGCATGAGTACTAATAATGTTTTTGTATTTAAATTTTATATAAAAAATGAATTCAGCATGTTTTGCAAAAACGTTTTATTCAAAAACGTTTTTGCTAAAAATCCTTATTTTGTTTATGTTTAAAAATTCCTATTTCGTTTATTAAGTTAAAAAATTAACATAAATTTGTTAAAGAGCCCAAGTTTTTGTATCTTGTCACATTCCTTCTTCTCTCTCTCTCTTTTATGCCAAGTATTTCCCTGCAATGACATTTATGTTCTAGCTGCGAACATCTAGAAGCGTTGACGCATGGTAATGTGCTTCACCCAGTGAGTAAAATCGGCCACTGGAAGGGCAGGGAGAGAACCCGCCAAGGTACTTAGGGGTTTAAGATCGTTATTGAAACCAATTGTAAATTCGAAAGTTTTATGTTCAATTCAGGTTAAAAGTCAATATTGTGATTTGTTATTGATTGCAAGTGTCTTAGAGATTTATCCCTCATAGCCAGATACCAAGAGTCCTTGAAGGTTTTCATTCTCACCCCTCTAGATTAAGTTGGAGATTTTGCTTCCTCCTGAAGTTGCTGGAATTGATTTTGTGAGAGCTTAACTATCTTCTTTTGTTTCTTGCATCTCTTTTTGTTCCTATTTTTGTGCAGCTGCTCCCTCGAACGAGGATCCTATGCCGTGTAATTCTTGTGCAAACGATACAACACACATGCAACTTTCTCCTTTTGCATATTCTTTTTTTCTTGTTTTTGTGCAGTTGCTCCCTCGAGTGAGGATTCTCAGCTATGTAGGAAAAAATATTTTGTATGGGACAATATCAGTCAATTTTTGTTGAATAGGGTGGAGACAATTGGTTCGGTTAATGCATCTTGAATAATTTTAGTTTTTGAGAGTTCTTTATAATTTGTCAAATGATTATATGTTTTTCTGTTGCTGACACCAGAGCTCTCCAATTTTTTTAAAAATGTAAACAGCCCTCGAATTGATCTAAAAGGTCTTAACACCCATAAAGTTTGATAAATTTGTTTATATACTAATCTAAAAATCAAATGTTGTGCTATAGGGATGATGGGCCACTTCGGCATGGAAAATTAAGGGTGTCAAAAAGCTCGGCCCAGCTTATCCTTGGCCTGGTCTGGGCTTGGCCCAAGTTTGACAAGTTTTTGTTAAAATTTGGGCTGGGCCAAAGGGGCCTTTTTGCAAAGAGAGACCCAAGCCTCCACCCTAGGCGTACCGGCTTAAAAAATTTGTTATTATTTTAGAAAATTACTTTTATATGTTATGTCTATATATTTTTTTATTTATTTTAACTTATAAACTAACTTATCACAACCATTAATTTTTTAATTACTTCTATATATTATAATTTTAAATACAATGGTATTTATAATTAAATAAACAATAGTTTATATTATAGGCTTATTTTAATATACTCATTTATAATTTAATAAACAATGATATTTATTATATTTAATTTAATTTATAAATATAAACTTTTAATAATTATTATTTTTAAAATTATTAAATTTTTATACATTTATTTTTTTTACATAAAATAAAATATAAAAAAATAATAAGCTTGAACCTCGGGCCGGGCTAATTGTTGGGCTTTTGGTTGCAAAATTTGGGACAGATCTTGGGCTAGGCCTCATGCTCAAACCTGTAGGTCAAATCATGGGCTCCAAGGAGAAGTCCAAGCCCAATCCATTGGCATTTGGGCTTGGATGGGCTTACATCCAGATTGGGCTGCTACAGTGGCAGGCCCAGGCTAGGCCCGGCATTTTTTACTCCCCAACATGGAATATTGTTTTGAAAAATGGTTCGATAGCCAACATTCATTTACCTAAAACAATTGTGCGAAAGGCCAATTAAGATCTTGAGTTTACCAGAAAATTTATGCTCACTCCCCTTTTGTACGAAGGCACTTCAAAATTTGTCTCTAGTGACCAAAATTACATAAGACATGCTTTTTAATGCAAACTAAAATACAAATTTTGAAGTGTGGGAATCATTTCCCCATTTTAATTATGGACTTGTGCAGAGAAATAGAGAAAAATAATGAAGCAAAATTATTAAATGTTTTTCTTTGGTTTCTTTATTAATTAATTTTCCATTCGTTGTTAAATGCCTCCATAATTTCATGATGCAAACACAGTTTAAAAATCCTGCTCAATGCCCTTATTTTCCAAACAGATTGTATTGTAGAATGAAAAGAGTCAGGTTGATAAAATTGGTAGGTCGGATATCAAACTGTCAAATGATTTGGATCAAAAGATTTGCATAATTTGCTTCAAAATCAGAACGCTCCAAAGCTTAAGTTCATAGAATCTTCAGATCAGCCAGCAATAGCGTCCATTAATTTTTTTACATTATTATTTCTTGCCCCTCTATGGGTTCGAGCCTCGCATCAATCTATCTATAAAAAGAAGAAACAGTGAGGCACAAGGTAATTACCATTTCTCTCTTCGGGTATAATATCTTAGATGTGTTTCAGGTGGTGCCACACGAAGAAGAAGATACACACATCTCCCCGAGCCTCAACCGCATATCACCCCACCTATAAGTCTGATTTTTGCCCATTTAAGTCATGTTATAGTATCAAACTTAGGCACTGGGACCAGTCTCGTCGTAAGAAACCTCATCCAATCTGTCCAGAAATCCTTTCTGAACAGTCTCTTGGAGAACAGAGACGCTGAAACGTATCCCGTGAGTAGATGCTGCTTCAAACTTTGTCCACAGCTCCTTTTTTAAAGTATTTTCCCCAGGACGCTTCCCTGTTTGAAAATTGCTTCCAGGCTCCTTCCACACGGGCGTACCATCAATTAACTTAGAGCTACATTCAGGTTCTATACAAAAATATATTAACAAATGGTTAATCTCTCTCAGTTAAAATCAATTTCAACACATTACTATGGTCTTTGGAGGAAGAGAAAGAAACATAATACCTTGACTACAGAATCTCGTTAAACGATGACTGCTTCGAACATCGTGTCGCTTCACCAAAGACAAGTATGTTGGCTGATTCTGGACACGAGAAGTTGTTGGCAACTGACAGTTGGTAGTAGCATCTGCCAATGATTTCTCGTCAGGCGGTTCCATTAAAACACAAGTTTTAGGAGGTGACATGAACCAATTTGGTGATGCTTCTACCCCCTTCTTCCTTTCAATTCCCTGTTTTTGAGGTGGTTGTATCCCAAATAGTTCTGGATATTTCAAAGCCAAATTGTCAGATACTTCACTGCTGGAGGATTCAGAAATTTCCGAGCCGCTAAAATCTTGAATGCCAACAGGAAATGGGGTAAATTTCCAAACCCCATGATGATCTTTGTGAGAAAGCTCAGAAATGGGTTCAAGTAATACACAAGACTTGGGTGGTGACATCTTCAGGCAAGGTGTCATAACAAGCACAGAGCAATCCTTTTTTGAGAACTTGGGTGGAGAAACAAACTCAGGTTCCAGAGTGCTTTCTTTTTTCACATGAGAATCAGAAACCTTACTTGGACTTGGCCTCATCACTGCACCTTCAAGCAGATTGTCATTTGCATTCCCAGAAATAGCAACAAGTGATGGTAGCTCAATAGCAGTGTTAGATGGTATCTTTCCAATTGCCAGTCTAGATGAGCCTTGAAGTTTGGATGAAAATGCTTTTGGTCTCGGCAGAGGTGTGAGAAGAAAAAGTTGTCTACCACCCTCAATAGTACAGTCAGCACGCCAAGACACTAGTGGCGAAGGAGAGACCAGCGATTCAAGTTTCGTCTGTGCTGGACTCTGAACTATGTCGCTTTTATCTTCATTTGTAGGAGGAACAGTTCTGCTCACCAAAGACTGACCCAACTGATTCTCAGAACCAATGGACTGACTGGAGAGTGCTTTCTGGAACCTGGGAGCCCATGGCTGCACTTGAAAAAATAAAACATCCATCATATGTGCAACAAATAAAAGCAAATACAAGTGTGCCAACAGAAATCAACTTGAGCATCAACCTTCAGAGAATATTGGATTTCAGACAAGACTTGCGCAAAAGATTCAATTTCCTTGCTTCCCTTTTTTCTTATCGATTTAACTTTGAGTGCTTGCACAACAAGTTCATCGATCTGCAGATAGATAAAAATAGTCTAGATTCATTCACCATCATAGTGTGTGATCCAAATTACAGAAATGGACTGCAAAACTAGGGAAAAAGAAGGAAAGTGCTCTTGTGCCCTGAAAACTACGTTTCTCAAGTGTAAAGCATTATTCAAAATACCATCAGGATGAGAGACAAGAAGTGATTTGGAATAAGTGGAACTTATAGAAAGAATTACAAAGCTTCAATAAAATTAGGAAGTATCTGTTGCAGAAGCTGTTTTGGAAGGTACCTCCAGAAGGTAGTACAATCCATGTAAGAATGTGCACCATGGCTTGAGCCAAAAGTAGATGTCGAGCATTAGCAGGCCCCTAAAATATATAAACCCCAAACTAGTATGTGACAAGTTGAGTAATAGCTCAAATGATGATTAAAAAATTTCTGTGCAAAGGCCAAAAAGTCACATATCCCTACTGGAAAAGAGGCTTAAACATCAAAAAGAAAAATATGATATTGGAGGAAGAACAGCTTGTTGTAAGTACACCCAGTGAGGCAGCGTTACACACTATTTTTAACTAGACATGATCCTTTTGAACCCCTTTTTTTTTTTGCTTCCCCTTTATTTTAATTGAAGTATCGTCACAGTTTCTGAAATGAGATTCCGAAGATGGGCTTCCCTCCTGAAACTGAGCTTCCCAGAAAATTTTTTCAGCCCACAAGTAGAAGAATGGCCGGTCTAAAGCTTCAAGGGTTAATATGAAATATAAATGCATTCACCAGTTACAGAACCAGTAAATATAAAAATATAAAGGAAAAAACTTTACTACTCTCCTGGTGGTAAGCATGAATAAATTGTCTACAACACTGAAATATACCTAAAAACCTAAATGGCCAATCCAGAGATGGGAGAAAGACTGGGCCAGGTTCAAGAATCTCAAATCTCACCTACTTGTACTGACTCTACTGAGGGCACTATCTTTTACAGGCTTAATGTCATGAAAAAATTTATTAATCATATAAAGGTACAGAACAAGGTAGCACTTGCATTGTATATGGACTGTATCCTCAGCTATATAGAAAGAACCAAATGCCAGTTTTTCAGCATCAAAAGATGCAACTTCCATTTCGCCAAACTTGTGCTCAAGATTATCGTGTGGACATTGCCATCAACACGGGTAGTTTCTTACCTAAGGCTTCAACGATCACATGTATACATGTGCATACAAGTACATGCAAGCAATCAATCTACTTATGCATTTTGCATCGTAGTCTAAGTGGTGCCTCTAACTGTAATTAGGCTCCTATGCTTTCAAAATATAAGGACATGTTTCAGGAAAGCAGTTTTGAGTTTAAGGCAAAACAAGACCTTTTACAGATTAGCCAGGAAAATAAAAACAGATGTGACCATTTCAATGCTTTCATCGTTCAAGTGGATATTTCCATTATTTTAATTTGTGGTATTAATTCATACCGGAGCATTTCATCTTGCTGCTTTCTTTCTCTTTCCAAGGAAATAAAAATACTAGGGACAACAGAAACAACTTCTGGATGCGCAGGCTTATAATCGACCAAAATCAACAGTCATCAGCTGATTGGTAAAAAAATAATCCATGCCATTTATAAAGAGTCTGGGAGACATGGTTATAAATAAGATCAGATACAGTATATTTACCCTGTTCAGCACTTAAGCAGACAAAACTCTAACAATTTCCAGATACCATTAGCCAATTGTGAAACTGTGATAAACTAATCTTTGTTGCTTTTGGTTTAATCAATTACAAACAACCTAAAGCAACTGGACCACATAACAATGCTTCAGTTGACTGTCATTTCTAAGAAATATAGGATAGCCAGAGGCACTTAGCCCAAGTGTATTCCATGGAAGAATCTATATCCAAAGTGTGGGTTTCATATCCCACCTTTGATGAAATCAATTGGTCTTATCAGTGCCTATGTGGCCATATACTAAAAGAGTTTTTGTATGTAATGGCTTACCACCAAAGAGGAATAGGCTCATATTTTACGAAGTAAAGAAAATAATGGAAAAAAACAAGAAAGGAAGGTAATCTTGTCAAGAAATAAAAATTAAATTAAAGGCCAAACAAAAAAGGAATCAATAATCAATTTCAACAGCCCCCTCAAGCTGGTGTGATGCTTGCCAAGAAAATCACGAGGCAAGGCTTCCCTGCAGTTTGTTCAAATGACGAAACAAAAAAGGAAGTCATAATGGCTGTTCGAACCTTCTCCCGAATAAAGTGAATGTCCTATTCTATATGTTTAGACCACTCATGAAGAACTCAGTTTGAAGCAAGCATAATAGCCCATTTGTTGTCACAAAATAATTGGGATGATTCCTTCTCCACAAAGCTTAGTTCAGCAAGCATAGACCGAAGCCAAAAAAATTCACAAGTGCCCTGAGTGGCTAAGTCATATCCCGATACTCGGCCTCAACAGAAGATCTTGAGACAATTGCTAGTTTCCGTCCTTTTAATAATGGTTTACCTTTAAAAGTATATATACCAAAGGTAGAGTGTCTACTAGTCTTGTACCCACCATAATCGGTGTTAGCAAAGCATGAAAGGACGAATTGGATACCAACAGAGGAAAACAAAGCCAAGACCAGGACAAGTCTTAAGAATCCGCAGAATATGAAAAACAACATTCACATGAGCCTGATGAGGAGCATGCATAAATTGACTTGACAATACTCACTAGAAATGTTAGAACCGGTCTAGAATTGGTTAAGTAAATTAGCCGACCAAGCAGACGTTGATACATAAACGGATTAGGAAGCAATTTGTCAGATTCAGCTGAAAGTTTAAGATTTGGACCCATAGGAGTAGAGACTTGTTTACACCATAACATATCAGTATCCTGAAGGAGATTAAAGGTGCACTTCTTCTGAGAGGGATATTTTATGATAAGATCGAGCAACTTCAATACCAATAAAGTACTTGAGAGAATCCAAATCCTTAACATCGTATGATTTACCAAGGTCCTATTTTATTTTAGCAATGCTTGGGGTATCGTCTCCTATAACAATAATGTCATCAATATACACTAATAGAATGATACAACGACAATCAAAACAAACCAAACCATGATGGGAGTGGCATTAAACAAAGTCCATAGATAAGATAACTTGACTAAAACGACTAAACCAAGCCCTTGGTGACTATTTCAATCTATAAAGAGACTTAATGAGGCGATATATCTTTCCCATATACTCATGAAGAAAGGAGTTTTTGACATCTAGTTGTTGAAGAGGCCAAAAATGAGAAGTAGCATGAGATATAAAAAGGCAAATGATAGTTAACTTAGCAACATGAACAAAGATAGCACCAAAATCTTTGCCTAGAACCTGTGTAAAGCCTTTGGCCACAAGAAAAGCCTTATATCGATTCCCAGAGCCATCAACTAAGTACTTCACACTGAATACCCACTTACATCCCACATTCTTCTCACTAAGGGGTAAAGGTACAAGCTCCCGTGTGGCAACCTACTTGGGATTCTGGAAAGCCTCAATCATAAACTAGGGGATAGCCATAGATTCAAGTTTGCTAAAAAAGGCACGACACCCCCCCTCAAACACGTGATGCGAGCCCAGTTAGCACTGAGAGTTTTTCAAGAAAAACCAAAAAAAACGAGCCGAAGTGTGAGTCTTGGTGAAAAAATTAACAAACAACAAGGACGAAGAGACGAAAGGAAGATCAATAATACCAAGCAGAAGATGCTAACGAATAAAATGACAATCAATCTCGATATGCTTTGTACGTTAATGAAAAACTTGTTAATCACAGTAGAGAGAAGTGGGAGAAGAGAGAGAAACACCCGAATAAGAGAGGATCTAGCGAAGCCAAACAATCTCAGCGATAGCATAAGTCATTGCACGATATTCAGCTTCAGCAGTAGAACGAGCAATCACAGACTGTGAATTCGGTTAGGAAGTACTCCCCACCCAAATCATAATGAAACGTCTTTATAGTGGTAGAAAACTGAATGTAAACCATAAAATGAAATACGCAATAAATACGAAAAAAGTCAAATTTGCGAGACATAAGATACACTCAACAAAAACGACTATAATCATTAATAAAGAACACATAGTACATTGATCCTCCTTAAGTTGCAAGGGGAAAAGGACCCCACACATTTGTATCAATACGAGAAAAAGATGTAGAAGAGTGCTTTCACTAAAAAGTAAAGCAGACATTTTTGCAAATTTACAATTACTACATTTAGAAATATCACTATCAAACACGTTACCCAAGTGACCAGACTGAATTAACTATTTTAAGCGCTCACTAGACAAATGACTTAATCTAATGTGCATAGAAGCACCATTAGCAGTCGAAATAGTGATGAGAGAAGAGGGGGAGCACAATAATTGAGACTCGATAAATTAGGTGTCATATGATGCGAAGAGCCAAGATCAAATATCTAAGTAGTGGGTGAAATACATGTGAAATAAGAACCATGCAAACCTAAAGAAAAAGTGATCATAACTAACACATGAGATAGAATCCTAAAGAGTTCTGCATAATCTGAAATTGCTCAAATAGAAACGGCATTAAGGAAATCTTGCAGGCCCAACTCAAAACCTCGTGGGTCAAATAAACATACCCCAAAATAAAATCAATACTTGTTCCAAGATCTCATGTTAAAAACCCGTACTAAGATCTTATCAAGGCAATCGGACAGCTACTAACAATAAAACCAACAAATAATATCCAAATCGTGGCTCAAGTGCTGACCGAAGTAACATCAAAGAGGGCCTGAAGCACAAAATTGATGGGACAAGAAAAATGAAGCAAAAATCAACAGGAATAAGAGGCCCGAAGCACAAGATTGATGAAAAACTGAAGAACCGAAAAGAACAAAGCTCTAGCGAGGGCCTGAAGAAGTTGTCAAAGTCAAGCAAAGACCTGACGAAGTCATTTGTGGTAGTTAAGGTTCGAGCAGAACAACAAAGCAGACAGAGGTCGGGTCGAGTTATGCAAGGCCCAAATCTGATTGTTGAGGCTTCGATGGTGGTCAGCGGTGACCTGACAAGGTTGTTAACGCTTAGCAAGGCTCCGACGTGACCACCAGTCCAAGCCTAGGGTTCGCCAAAGGTCAAGGATGGAAGAGGTGATCAGATCGAGTCGTGGAGGCTCAGATCTGGTTGTTTCAAGGCTTAAAACTGGTTAAAGGGGATCGTGAGAGGGTCATCGAGATTAGAGGGTGGTCGTCGGTGGTCAGCAATGGGTTTTCGACAAGGGGTTTATAGATCTGCAATAAGGGTTGTGTCTAGAGTTTCGGCAAAAAGTTTTGTGAGATGTATAACGATGAGCAACAAAGGTGGTTTGCAATAGAAGGTTGACAAGGCTCAAAGGGTGATCGGCAGTGACTAAGCTTCTCTGACAATGAATAAGATTTCAACCTTACTCTAATACCATGATAGAAAAGAGAACAAAAAAACCAATCTATTATTCCATCACCAAAAAGAAGCTTAAACATAAACATAAGTTACAAGGAAAGACCGTTGAGAAGAGATCCACCACCAAGGCTGAGTTAAAAATGGGAATTGGACGAGCACTCGGTAAAGAATCCACAACAAAAGGATAAGAAACAAATTCATGATAACACAGAAGTAAGGCTATAGAAGATAATATCCTTACATAATGTGACATTAAGATAGTGAAACATGTGATTAGTAACAAGATCATAATACTGATAACCTTTGAACATAACAGTGTAGCCCACAAAAATACATAGAATAAATTTATTATCGAGCTTAAAACGAGTAAGATGACAATTTTAGACAAAGCAAGTACAACCAAATACCCGATGCAAAAGAGAAAATAAAGTACGATCGAGCAGAAGAACCTGAAAAGATACAAAATTATGTAAGACCTGACTTGGAGTGAACTTAATGAGGTAAACTACCACAGAGGAGGAAACAAACAATTGACTCGATATAGCTGTTCTTACGTTTCATGACACCATTCTGTTTTCAAAAGTGTAAGGATAAGTGAGTTATTGCAGGATACCTTTATGAGTAAGTTGGGTAGAAAAAGTAACAGATATGTACTCCATTATCAGATTTGATATTTTAAACAATAATACTAAACTGGGTTTTGATCACTTGAAAAATTGAGTAAACATATGTAACACATCTGATTTGCATTTTAGTAAATATACCCAAATACACCTATAATGATCATCATTAACAGTTGCATAATACCAATGGCCAGAGAAAGCAGTAACTAGGGAAGAGCCTCACACATCAGAATGAAGTCAAAAGGGCTTAACACACGGTGTATACGAGAAATATAAATGGTGCAAGTATGTTTAGAAAATTCACAAACCATACACTAAGATTTATAATTCTTTTCAAGCTTTATTTAATGAAGAAACTGACAAGCATAAATACTGAAAATTTACATATCCTAAACGAGCATGCCATAAGTTCAAAGTTTGAAGTGAAAAATCACAAGAGTTAGATGCAGGCAAGACGAAAGCTTAAAGGCTCAAAATTGAAGAAGATGAAGGTGACGGCTCCCCAAAATGATACATCCTATCACACTGTAAGAAAATGACGGTGCAATTAAGATTTTTAGCAAGACGATTAACAGATAAAATATTAAAAGAAAAATTAGGAACACAAAGAACAGTAGTAAAGGTAATACTCGAAGATAAAGACACATCACTCTTATGACGGATAGATAAAGCAGAACCATCAGCATGGCATACAGTTTGATGAGTAGGAATCACAGGGAAACAAAAAAAGACAATTCACCAGTGATATAATCGTTGGCCTCGAAATCGAGAATCCATGTAGGTTTGTTAGACCAAACATGAAAAGTAGTAGTACCAGTGGCAAGAGTAGCGGTGGGAGTCAAAGAAATGTCCTGATTCCTAGCAATAAATGGGCCAATATACTTCTGGAGTTGACCAATCTAAAAGACTAGACATGACTAAAATCAGAGAGAGTAAGAGACCTAATGTCTAATAATCTCAACAATAGCAGTAATACGAGAAGAGTGAGAGCCGAAATTGGAACCAGAAGCACAATTCTGAGCAAATTGTTCTTTTAACTCCTAATGAAGTTTAAAGCAACAGGTTTTAGTGTGCCCAACTACACCATAATAATAACAGATAACCTTTCCAGTCGAGGCACAAGATCTAGAGTTGGCAACAAGTGTCATTTGATCAGTCATAGTAGTAACCTCAGAAACGAAAAGAGCAAAGCCTCATAAGGAAGGCACAAGAGATGTGTTCAAAATCTAAATATGGAGACTCAAGTTCATATTTCAAATCCATCGAGAACTGATATATATGAGTAAATTACACTTACTTCTTCTGAGGTTTAAACTTATTACAGAGACCTCCCATGTAGTATCTGAAATTACACTAATTTCCTCTGAGATTTAATTTTAACATCAATTATACCCAAATGTTAGATTTTCGAACAAATTTTTATGATCCAATCCGTTCATTACGTAGAATTCGTCGAGTTAGTTTAACATGTGAAAATTTAAATTCATCCGATATCTGTAGCTAAGTGATTGAATAATTTTTATTTATTTATTTACTAGGAAATCTTATTCAATCACTTAGTTACGGATATCGGATGAATCTAAATTTTCACATGCTAAACAAACTCGACGAGTTCTACATAATGAACGGATTGGATTATAAAAATTTGTCCAAAAATTTAACGGTTGGGTGCAATTGATGTTAAAATTAAATCTCAAGGAAAGTTAGTATAATTTCAGAGACCACGGGAAAAGTCCCTGTAATAAGCTTAAACTTCGGGAAAGGTATGTGTAATTTAATATATATATATATATATATATGCTGACGAGTGAGTCTTTTAATCATAATAGAAGTTGCTTCACCTAGGAACTCACTCAAGGGCTCATCTTGGGCCAACTCCTCCCAGCAAGATTTTAAGTACCAAAAATATTTTGCAACGGAGAATCCTAAGGCATCTTGAAAAGCATAAGAAATATCTTGATATAACTCAAAAATGCAGGCATCATTATAAACATGAACATACATCTAAGTCAAAGCTTTCCACTAATGAGGGACAGTATCATGGTACATAAACTTATTGTAGATCCGTTCTTCCATAGAGTTGAAAGACCAACCCAAGATGGTATAGTTCTCAATATCCCATTGAGCTCACTTGGGACGGCCCTTTAGTGGTAGTTTCTCAGTCTCCAGAAGCTAGCTAGATTTGCCTTTTTCACCAAGGTTAAAGGAGAAACGATCGACTCCACGCAACAAATTTTGTTCCATTCAATAATACACAAGTACTCCGATAGGGAAAGGCATGTTGAGAAAGGGAAAATTGATTGGAATGATTTAAGGACACTTTTTACGCCTGATTCAATCATATTGTGCAATAAAGAAAGAAAACCATAGGGATATCGACACAAAAGGCCAAAGACACAATAGAACCAAAGAAATTGCTACCAACAAAACACGGCTAGCCCCAAAGAAAACATGAAGAACAAGGGAAAAATTTACCGTGTTAGCAAATTGGAGAGAACCAAAAAAGTCTCAAGGTTGAGCACGATAGAAAGACCTAACTCAACGTTATATAAACTCACCAAGTGCTCAACAAACCAAAGAGATCAATAGAAGAGAACTCAATCAAACCAGAGAATAAAGAACTCACGAATCACCGAGAATTCTCGCGAGCCAGGGATGCCGCGGCGTGATTGATGGCGACAGGGATGTTTATAGTCAACATGGTCATAGATTGACAGCAATGTTAACGGCATCGTTGATCGACAACACGGTCAACGTGACTGTGCATAGGTGACTAGGGCAATGGAGGTAGTAGAATTGTGGAGAAGAAAGTTAGGTTTTGCGAAGGGTTGTGCAAGGAAGATGGGAGGTTTGCTTGTTGTTGTTTTTTGATAAATGATTAGCTCTGACACCAAAAGGAATTTTTGTATGTAATGGCTTACCACCAAAGAGGAGTAGCCTCATATATTTATACTAATCAACCTAAGGTTTTACAAAGTAAAGAAAATAATGGAAAACACAAGAAAGGAAAAATAAATTAAACGCCAAACAAAAAAGGAATAAAGTATCAATTCCAACAATACTAATACATATGCAAGCATATTAATACATATACATGCAGGTATTGATACATATACTGGTATATACGATAAAGTTTTTCACCCATACATGCTATAGCTACTATACATGAAAGAGCAACGCAAATTGAAATCGTATAACTAGAGATAAATACACACAAGAAATTCATAGTTCGCTTTGATAAGATAATAGAAATCAGCAAGGAAAATAAATATATTAATACATATGCAGGCATATTTATACATATACAAGTAGATATGATAAATTTTTTCACCCATACATGCTATAACTACTATATAACTAATATATATATAAGAGCAACTCAAATTGAAATCGTATAACTAAAGATAAATATACACAAGAAATTCACAGTTCGCTTAGATAAGATAATAGAAAGCAGCAAAAAAAATTCAAAGAAATTATAAAAAAAAACATAGTGTGCTTTCTAGTTCAGCATTTATTTATTGATTGAAATTTGGAAGACGTTCAAATGGAACATCAACGAATTTTGACAGATACAGTGCATCAGAATACCAATGATGAAAAAAAGCCATGAAAAAACAAAAACAGAAACTTAAATGCGTAAAACTAATTAGAGGAACCAAATAAAGATCTCAGTAATGTTTCGAATGAATCTAGGGTTTTCATTCCTCTCTACCAATTTTCGGAAGAAAATGGATCTCTCTCTCTCTCTCTCTCTCTCTCAAAAATAGTTTCCGCTTCTCTCTGAAAGTATCTATCATCGAACTATAGAATCTTACCTGATGAATGAGCGACGAAAGATCAGAGTGGACGAGAAGGAGGCGATCGAGGGCATCATCTTCGACTTGGCCGTCGATATCGGGGGCTTTATTCTTCACGGATTTCGAAGACCTTGTGCCATTGGAGACGTCCGTCAATGGCTTCCTCGTCGATTTCGCTCTGATTTCGTTCTTCGGCATTTCGATCTCTGTCCCGACGGGAACCCACTCGGTGGCTCTCGCTCTCCACACACACACCGCCTCTGTTTCTCTCTCTAATAAATATACAGATTTGAATTTCTCTGCAAGGCGGGCCAATTTCTATTTGGATCTTTTGTTTTTATTTTGTTTTATTTATTAATAAAAAGTGCCTATTATTGAAATGAATAATAAATATATAATATATAAATATTTATATAAAGTGTATTAATATTTATAAAAATGATAAATTTTACCTCAAAAAATACATTTATATTAAAAAATTATTTTATTATCTTATTAATCACTGCCTATTAAACAGTGGTTAGCATGACTTTTTATTAATTTATCTATTTATCAACCAAATTTGTTTGCATGTACCTTTTTTATTGTAATTTATAATTTAAAGTATTTTGAAAGAATAAGATTATTTAAAAATTAGCATTTTAAAGAATTTACTCAAAATATTATACATAAAAAATTATATTAGAAGCAAAAAATTATGTTTATTATTTAATATTTATATATTTAATAGTATAGAAGATAGATAGATATTTGTGTCTTTTTTTTTTTTGTAGTTAAGGAATAATTTTAAAAATTAAAAAATTGAGTTAGCTTTAATTTTAGATTTCACGTTAATTATTATAATCCCTTTTAGATTTGAAAATTAAAAAATTGAGTTAGCTTTAATTTTAGATTTCACGTTAATTATTATAATCCCTTTTAGATTTGAATAGGTTAATAATAAAACTGTTATTGGTGCTTTTTCGTAAAATAAAAAGTGGTGTAGCTTTACCAAACTCATTTTTATATAACCTTTATTTATATTTTTGGATTACATATATTCATTTAATTAAGCCCTCTTCCAACCACCTAAGTTTAGAATTAGTTTGGAATAATGACTTATTTACTAATTTAATATTATTTAATTTTATTTTAAAATTTGAATTTTTTTTACTAATTTTATATTATTTTTGTGGCAAGTAAAATAAAAAACTAAAAATATTTAAGAAAATAAAAAAAGAAAAAACAAGTCAATAAGTCACGTTTTATTTTACTCATTTTCATATTTAGAATTTTTTGTTTTTTTAAACTTAGTTTTACCTTTTATCAAAACAAATTGAAAAGTAACAAATTTTAAAAAATAAAATAAGCTAAATGGCAAAAACTATTCTAAATTGGGCCTCATTGCAGTCCTTCGGTCCACTTTAATGATCCTGGGCTGTCATGTCAAGATTTTCTCTTTAACAAATAAACATGGAGGCTACACTTTTTTTTTTCTAATACGGAATGATTATGAAATAAATTATATGTATAATGAAAATTTTAATTTATATTTAATTAGAAAAAAATAAAATAATAAAATAAAATTTTAATAGTTATTTTTTTATTATTAAATAAAGTAAAAACATAATTTAAAATCTAATATTAATAATATCATAGGGTCTTCTACTATTAATACTATAAATAAAAAATTAACAATTCTTCATTCAACGAGCGACTAATCGTAATTGAGAAATACAAACGCAAAATTATTTATTCTAAGAAAATAAAAATTAAAATAGTAGAATCCATGTATTGTAAACCCATAATCAAAAGCTAACTATCTGATTTGTTGTAAAACAATAATGCATATTTATAAAAGTTATTTGTAAATGAGGGAGAATAAAAGTTATGCGCCTAAGAGCCAGCCCAAATATATAGGGACCAAATTCCCACTAAGGAGGCCAGACCAAAACAGGCTGCTCCAGTACTCAAAAGGGCCTGGACAACTAGTTGTTCGGGCCACACAAGTTCGGCCCACCATAGAAAAGGGCACCCTGGACCAATAAGGCTCATTAACGGCCCTTATAGAAGAGATGGTTTAGACAGTTTCCATCCCTGATACGATGGGAAAAAATCTGACAAAATAGAAGCAAATCAGAATCATATCAAAGATAGAAAGCAATCTTTTGGGAATAAGAGGCAGAATCCTAAGAGGATTCAGCCTCGCCAGGTATTGATCTCTACATAAAGGAAGGAGCAAGGAGCATCTAGTGAGTTCGGCGGCGAGGAGCTTGACCCACTTTCTGTTCCGGGCCTTTAGTACTGGGCCAATCAACTGAGCCCTGATTGTGGCGAACAGACCTTTAGTTTGTACCACGCATAATTTGGCACCGTCTGTGGAAACGACGATCTTGAGCCAACGGGATCATGAGCCAGACTCCGACTTGATTCACTAGAAGCCGCACCAGAGAGAATATCCCCCAATGATCCATCCTTGCCATTCTAGAAAGGCCAAGGGCCCCCAGAATCCCTTCAGAAGTACGAAGGCGTAGAGATGATGCCTCCCACAATGGGAGGCAGTTGCGCTACTTAACCACAAGTTTCAGAGGAGGAAGACCCTCTCCCCCATCTTCAAGAGACAGAGGAAGATTGGAGGAGAGATTGGCCAAGCGGGATAGGATTATCAACAATCTGAAAGAGAGAATGGAGCAGCGTAACAGAGAGATTGATGAACTCAGACGACTGATCCAGGGGCAAGACGGTCGAAGAGAACCACACGTAAGGCAAATAAAAAGTCCTGAGCAAGAGGAGACCGAGCACAGTCCGATGTCCTACAACCTGGGTCACCCTCAGAGGCAGAGGCGCAAAGAACCTGAGGTAAGCCTAAGAAGTTCTAAAATCGTCAAAACGAAATTAGTTCGGCCAAGTTATGAAAGGATTGTTTAGGCCGAACTGGATCCAAATCAAGATCTACGACTCTGGTTGAAAAGAATGATGGATTCTCGATTACAACATGGAAGTGGCCAAACAGCCCAGGACGTGGCGAGGAAGGCCCTTGAACAGATCTCAGTGTCACCATTGGCCGAAGTCATAGAGAACGCTAATCCACCCCGCAAGTTCTCTCCACCAAAGTTTGAGATGTACGACAAAAAAAAAGATCCAGTAAGTCACATTCGGCAGTATAGACAGGCAATAGCGCTCTGGAGTGGGAACGATGCACTCCTATGTCGCATGTTCCCATCTAGTTTGGGGGAGACAGCACTCAGTTGGTTCCACAAGTTACCACCCTGTTCCATAGTGAATTGCCAGCAACTGGTTGGGTCCTTCACTGCTCGATTTATCACCAATAGTAGGCATCTGAAGAGTTTTGATACACTACTGGCCCTACGAAAGAATGATGGCAAGACGATCCGGGAGTATGCTCGGCGATACTAGGAGACTTACAACGAGATCGAATACTGCAGCGAACAACTTACTGTGGCATCATTTAAGATCGAACTTCCTCCTCATAGCCGTTTGAGACAATCCCTCACCAAGAAGGTCGTCTCCACCATGTCCGAACTGATGGTCAAAATAGAGCAGCATGCGACAGTAGAGGAAGACATAAGCTAGACCGGACAAAGTGTGGCCTTGGTTAAACAACCTGAGAAGAGGGATAAAGGTAGAAAAGACTAAAAGTCCAGGAAGCAGTCCTAGGAGAAGAAGGAGTCAGTGGCTTACCAGGCCCTGCACAAGCTCTTGGACCAGATCAAGGACAAGCCCTATTTTCAGTGGCCTCCAAAGTTGATGGGAGATCCGAACAGACACGATCAAAAGAGGAAGTGCCATTATCAACGAGATCATGGCCATCTGACTGGAGAATGCAGAACCTTTAAAAGGCACTTAGAGCACTTGGTGCAGACAAGGCACTTGCTAGAATTTATAGATGCCGAGAAGACTGCTCGGAAAGGGAAAAACCGTGAACAGAACCAAAGGCCTGAGCAAAGAGATGCCCCCATTGGCGTAGTAAAGATGATCTATGGCACAATTGAACCCATCACCCGATCAATTATTCGACACCAGGCCAGAACCATGGCACATTCCATGAAGGTGGATGAGGGCAAGCGGCGAAGAGCAGGAGGAGACTCCAGCCAAGGCCAGGTCAAGGGAATTAGTTTCTCCAAGGATGACCTCGAAGGAATACATCGACCTCACAATGATGCCTTAGTTTTAACACAACGCATTGCCAACTATGATGTAATGCGATTGCTGGTAGATCAAGGGAATTCGGTGGACATCATGTACTATAGCTTGTTCTAGAACTTGGGCTAAAAGACTCTGCGCTCAAAAGATGCATAACACCCCTGATCGGTATCGGCAAAGACCTAGTATGGCCAATTGGAAGGATCACAGTACCGGTGAAGGCAGGACCCATAACGGTAAACACTGGGTTCTTAGTTGTTAATCAACTTTCTACTTATAATGCAATTGTAGGTAGAACGTGAATTCATAGTCTGTGAGCAGTACCCTCAATATGCCGTCAATCCATAAAGTTTTAAGTGGGCCAAGAGATAGTTGAGATCAAAGGAGACCAACACACCGCGAGGCAATGTTTCCTAGCAACATTGAAGAGCCCCAAACGATATCTAGAAGTGAAAATTGTCGAGATGGAGGAAGGACCAACAATCTATGATTATAGTCGAAGAAAAACAAAGAGGTCTTCGCTTTGACACCATACAAGATGCCGGGGATAGATCCCGAAGTAATCAGCTACCGGTTGAACGTGGACCCCCAAAGAAAACCAGTGATGCAGAAGGCCCAAAAATCGGCACTACAACATACAGATGCAGTGGTGGAAGGGGTTCAGAGGTTAAGAGAGGCAAGTGCCATTAAAGAGGTCCACTACCCAACTTGGTTGGCAAACACTGTAGTGGTGAAGAAGAAGGATGAAAAGTGGCGAGTATGTGTTGACTTCACTGATTTAAATAAAGCCTGCCCCAAGGATTGTTTTCTATTACCCCGAATAGATCAGCTCATCGACTCAACGGCGGGACATGAACGAATGAGTTTCCTGGATGCATACAGGGGATAAGACCAAATAGTCATGTATCCGCTGGACATGGAGAAAACATCATTCATCACTCATAGAGGAATCTACTGCTATAATCGGTTCACAGTACCGGTGAAGGCAGTGCTAAATCGATTCATTAGTCGAGCATCTGATCGGTGCTATCCGTTCTTCAAAGCAATGAATAGGGCAAACCAGTTCATGTGGGACGAAAAAAGTGAGGAAGCACTTACTGAGCTAAAGCAGTATCTCTCCTCACCACCATTACTCACGGTGCCAACTAGTGGGGAGACCCTATACATGTACCTGGCAGTTTCAAGTCGCGCAGTAAGGGTCGTGCTTCTGAGAGTGGAAGACAAGACCCAAAAGCCAATTTACTACCTAAGCAAAGTGCTCCTCGATCTAGAAACGAGATATCTACCCTTAGAGAAGCTGGCCTTGGCACTTGTTATAGCAACTCGAAAGCTAATCCACTACTTCAGAGCTCACCCAATCAAGGTAATTACCGAATACTCCCTTCAATCATTACTTCGAAAAGCTGACTTTTTAGGGAGAGTTGCAAAGTGGGCTGTAGAACTCGGAGAGCACGACATCACTTTTTGCCCTAGGACAACCATAAAAAGCCAAGTTTTGGCCCACTTAATAGCTGAATTCAGCTAGGAGAAGTGTTTAGTGGACACTTAG
The DNA here is from genome assembly GCA_034768845.1 of Heliamphora exappendiculata. Classification (NCBI taxonomy): domain Eukaryota; kingdom Viridiplantae; phylum Streptophyta; class Magnoliopsida; order Ericales; family Sarraceniaceae; genus Heliamphora; species Heliamphora exappendiculata. The sequence goes on along the minus strand of JAOTRH010000016.1, from coordinate 3,218,741 downwards.
TGGAAAACCACCAAGCCAACAACTCTTAAAAATGAGGACTTAGGGGATACTTAGAGGTTCTACGTAGACGGCTCTTCGTGCAACAAGGGGGCTGGAGTAGAGATAGTACTATATAGCCCTAATGGAATCCTCATAGAGAAGGCTATTCAGCTAGACTTTCAGGCCACCAAAAATGAAGCCGAATGTGAAACCCTACTAGCTGGGCTCCGAGATGTCAAGGAATTGAAGTCCCAAAAAGTTAAAATATTCTGTGATTCCCAGTTGGTCGTGAATCAGTTCAAGGGAGAGTACACGTCGAGGGATGACAGAATGAATGCATATATTCGGCTGGCCCAGCAACTAGCAAAGGACATTCCAATCCACGATATTATCCAACTTTCATCCAAAGAGAATAGCCACGCTGACTCTCTGGCATGCTTAGCATCAGTTGTTAGCTCTGAGGAAAAAAGGATGATTTCAATGGAAGTCCTCCAGCAACCGAGCATAGTCATTAGCAAAAACAAGCAGATCTATTGTTCAGAGTTGGGTCCCAGCTGGATGAACCCCTTGAAAAACTATTTGGTGAAAGATGAGCTACCAACTGACCAAAAAGAAGCTCAGGTGATAAAGGAGGAAAGCATCCAAATTCTAGGTTTCCAGCGTGAGAGATCTGTACAAAAAATCCTTCACATGGCCCTATCTCTACTGTGTGCATCCGAACAAAGTCCAAGACCTCTTGTTCGAAATACATGAAAGGATTTGTTGCAGCCATACCGGAGGGAGGTCATTAGCTCACCGGGTAATTTCTTAGGACTATTGGTGGCCCTACATGCAAAGGGATGCAGAGCAGTATGTCCAGAAGTGTAAAAAGTGCTAGAGGTTCAGCCCAAACATACACGTTCCAGCCGAAGATCTTTCTCCTCTCACCAGCCCATGGCCCTTTACTTAGTGGAGTTATGACATCGTAGGCCCCTTTCCAAGGGCCACGATAATAGGAAATACCTTCTAATAGCCACGGATTACTTCACCAAATGGGTCGAGACTGAGTCCTTAGCCAATATCAGAGATATCGATGTGAAGAGGTTCACGTGGAAGAGCATCATCACCCGATTTGGCATTCCCCGGGCAATCATTTCTGACAATGGAACGCAGTTCGATAGTTCGATGTTCAAGAATTTCAGTTCGGGGCTTGAAATCAAAAACTACTTCTCTACCCCCGCATACCCCCAGAGTGATGGACAAGCGGAGGCTACTAATAAGGCCATCATCGACGGACTGAAGAAAAGGTTGGATGAAGCTAAAGGAAGATGGGTCAAAGAACTCTTTTTAGTCTTGTGGACTTACCGAACTACTCCAAGGAGATCTACCGGTGAAATCCCTTCTCCTTAGCCTATGGGGTAGAGGCAAACACTCGCCAGAGGTTACAACAAGAGAGTGAAACACCGTGAGTTCGGCATAAAAGACTTGGTCTTAGGAAAGGTGCTCGGTCACATGAAGGACCCTCTCCAAGGAAAGTTGGGTCTGAACTGGGAAGGCCCGTACAGAGTAACTTTCAGCGTTGGCACTGGAGCATACCATCTTGAAGGTAGAAATGGAAAGGCTGTTCCAAGGCCATGGAACGCAAATAACCTTAGAAAATTTTACTTTTAAAAGTTTGTTGTAATTCTTTTATTTCCAATAAAACGCCATCATTCGGCATCAACTTTTCTTTTCAAGGCATCTTCAAAGTTTTTATCACGTCAACTTCCTGACAAAAACTTGGGGGGCACACCCTGAGTACAGAGAGCACAGTGAATTTCTGCAGCAGCCCTTAGTATAGATGTTGTTCTCATAGTTAGGACGGTTAAGCCTAAAAAGGCCAAGTTCGTATATTATCCAAATTATATTAGCCCTTAGTATGGATGTTAATCCCCATACTTACGATGTTTAAGCCTAATAAGGCTAAGTTCAATGTTCATCCGAACTCATTAAGCCCTTAGTGTGGATGTTAATCCCATACTTAGGATGTTTAAGCTTAATAAGGCTAAGTTCGATGTTCATTCGAATTCATTAAGCCCTTAGTGTAGATGTTAATCCCATACTTATGATGTTTAAGCTTAATAAGACTAAGTTTGATGTTCATCCGAACTCATTAAGCCCTTAGTGTGGATGTTAATCCCTTACTTAGGATGTTTAAGCCTAATAAAACTAAGTTCGATATTCATCCGAACTCATTAAGCCCTTAGTGTGGATGTTAATCCCATACCTAATATGTTTAAGCCTAATAAGGCTAAGTTTGATGTTCATCCGAACTATATTAGCCCTTAGTATAGATATTGATCCCATACTTATGATGCTTTCAGTGTTTATCTAAACTAACTTAGGCCTTTGTATGGAAGTTTAGTGCCACACTTGGGATAATTAAGCTTAAAAAGCTAAGCGTGAAAGTATGTTCGAATTACTTAGGCTCTTAGTATGAATGTTCATCAAAGACAATGCAAGTATGAATTCAAGGGTAAAATAGAAAGGTACTTTTCATTAAAAAAATAGGGGCTGGAACCCTCAGAAGCTACAAAGTCAAGCCCAAAAGGGCATTACAAAATACAAAAAAGGTATCCTCATGGAGCAGCCAGGAAGTCTTTAGTGGTCTCGACCAGAGTCCCCACCTCTTCGACAACGATTGAGGTGGTTTAGGGCACTTCAACAGGGACCGCCTCCTCAACACCGGCGGCAGCTCGAGGTTCCTTAGTTTCTTCGACCATTTCATCCCCATATTGCTTGCTCGGGAGAAAGACTTCTGTGTACAAGGGGGAGGATGGCTCAACCCCGACAGCTTTCAAAGCAGCCTCCCAAGCAAAGCTAAAAATAAGATCTTGGAGGCCAGGGATCTGAGACTTATAATCTTCAGTAGCTTCAGCCACCCCTGCCGAATAAGCCTTTGAGGCCTCCTCCTTGGATTTGTCCAGCTCAGCCTCGGTCTTTCCAAGAAGGGCCACGGTGTTGGCAAGGGCCTTCTCCTTCTCCTTCAAACGGCCCTTCAGGGAGATTTCGGAGACCTCCATCTCGGAGAGCCAAGCATGAGCAGTGTCGAGCTGCTTGTCATTTGCCCGGATGCAGGCCTCCATCTTCGACAACTGCTGGAAGTATTGTTGGTTCTTCTCACAGAGTTTGGCCAGCTCTAGTTCCATCTCCAGTTCCATCTCCTCTAGCCTTTCCATCGCAACCACTAGGCGTTGGAGCCCCTGCATATAGAAGGGAGAGAGAAAAGAAAAAAGTTAGATGGAAAGATAGAGAATAGAAACAACTGAAGAAATAGTGCCGAGCAAATACTTGCACCGAGTGGCGGATGGAAGACTTCACCAGGCTCTCGTGGGGAAGCCTCCAGACTTCCTCCATGTCACCGGGTAGTAGCAGGGCCTTCGACAGGCCGAAGGCAGTATTTGGGGACTTCGCCCGGTCCTCAACAGTAATAGCTCGGTCGCTCCTGATAAGTTCAGGGGTCCATTGCTCGGCACCCTCGGAAGCCTCTGCTACTGATTTACCTTTCTCCCTCTTCTCTTTCTCTTTTTTCTCCATCTCCATCTCCTTCTCTCTCTCTTTCCCCTTCTCCTTTCCCTTCTCCTTCGGGGGAGAGCCCCCAACCTTCTTCAGCTTCCTTAGTGGGGGCTGAGAGGCCGCTTTAGCGATTGGGGCAGCCTCCTCCATGAGTTCGATGGCAAGATTTTTTGCTGCCGAAGGGACGACGGTCACCCTCCTCTTTGAACCACCGAGTGTGAGGAGTTGGCTCAGAACGGCTGTGGGGGCCTTCTTTTGTGCCATATCGGCGATTTCTTCGAACACAGAAAAGTTAATAGAAGAAGACGAGGAGGATGAAATTGAAATTGTATACCCCGGAGATGAACGTCCGGGCTCTTCAGTGAGTAGGGGAGGTTGGGTGATGGTAACATGTCTTTTTGCTCGGGCAAAGGGTAGAACAATGGCTTCTGGGACTTCCACGGGCGTTGATGTTGGTGCAGTTATTTGAACACCTAACGTGTTCGGCCAGATGAAGCTCTGGTAGGTCGGTATGTACTTCAATAGGATGTGGGCAACTTTTCCAACACCTCGTTGTTCGTGGAGGCCCTTGTATTCCCAGACCTTCTTTAGGTCTTCTAAATGGACACCGAGGAGAGGACCACGTGCTCGGTTGTTCGCAACTGCACCTATACCAGGCAAGAAAACAAAGAACAGAGACATTAGCATAAGAAAACAAAGAGTAGCTCTAAGTAAGGCATAAAGACAGGAAGTTGCTGAACGAAGGCTACCGGGTCCAAGATCGTCCTTCCGTGGAATTGTAAAGATATCCTCCACTTTCCCAAGGCCGAACTCGAAGTTCCCCATGTTATATAAGAAGTCGTCATCAGCATTCTTGCTAGAGTTAGGCAATTCAATGACGAGCTTCTCGGCTGCTCTTTTCGCTTTGAGGTAATACGATCCGGTTGAATGTTTTACCATGTTGTAGTAGTAAACTATATCCGAGATACCCAAGTCGGTACCCAGAATACGGTTTAATTCTACAACTCACATGACCACTTTAAAGACATTAGAGGAGACTTGCATGGGACTCACCCTGTAATGCCGAAAAACCCTCCGAAGAAGGGGTGAACTGGGAACCGAACTCCCTCTTCCACATGGTTACCAGTGGAAGAGGAAGCTTTTCCTAGTTCCCTTCTCGGGAATCGTCGGGATTAGCCAGAGTGATGCCAACAACATCTGGAACGTTGTATCGACGCCGGAATTCGAGCATTGCCGCAGTGTCGATATCAACTTTTGGAGTTTTTTCCATTAAAAAAAAGGAGGAAGGAAATAAGGAGAAGTTTATGCAAAAGCGAGCAAACTCGCCTCAAGGCAAGGCAAAAGGCAACGAAAATAGAATTTTTCCTCAAAGAGTATCACAAAAACTTCAAATCACCACCGGAACTAGCAAAATCTTCGCCGGAATCTGGGTTTGTCCTCGTCGAAAATCGCATAGGTTATATTGCAGGAAAGACTTGAAATGGTAAAAGGAGGGAAATGGCGGCATCCCTGGCTTTTATACCCATTGTTTGAAACGACATGTGCAATTAATGCGCTGTACGTTTGAAACGACGCGAATCATTAATGATTCGACGTCTGACACCGCCTTCGCGCGCCACTCAAAACACGCCACGCCAGCAACACAAGGCTCAAGACCTGCCGCCATCAGTTATGACAGGAGCCTAAGGGGTTTGGGCAGCCAAACCATCCCCCGAAGAACAGAATAAAGGTTTTCAAACAAGGGTGCACAGTTAGGGACTCTGGTACTTAGGGCACTTACCGAACAAGCACAACGGAACATATACCATGCCAAGGACTGACGACCGAACAAAAAATCGAAGCTCTGTCTCTTCACCGAGCAGACCAGCTGAGCAAGAACCAGAGCTGGGGGCAGTTGAGGGAGGATAAAAATTGTGGGGCTAAGGTCCAGCCCAAATACATAGGGACCAAAGTCCCACTAAGGGGGCCAGCCCAAAGCAGGCTGCTCTAGTACTTAAAAAGGCCTGGACGACCAGTTGTTTGGGCCACACAAGTTCGACCCACTCCAGAAAGGGGCAGCCCAGACCAATGAGGCCCATGACGGCCCTGATAGAAAAGATGGTTTAGACAGTTTCCATCCCTGAAACGATGGGAACAAATCTGACAAGATAGAAGCAAATCAGAATCATATCAAAGATAGAAAGCAATCTTATGGGAATAAGAGGCAGAATTCTAAGAGAATTCAGCCTCGCCAAGTATTGATCTCTATATAAAGGGAGGCACTCTCCACCTACGAGGTACGTAATTCTTAGCCCAAGCTTTTGACTAGAAATCTCCCTGAGAGATATCTAACTTGAGCGTCGGAGTGCCTCTTGGTCATACCAGGCCGGAAGGCACTAACGGTGTTCTTGGTGGTTGCAGGAGTTCGACAGTGGAGCAAAGAACATCCAGTGAGTTCAGCGGCGATGAGCTTAGCCCATTTTCTGTTCGGGGTCTCCAGTACTGGGCCAATCAACTGGGCTCTGATTGTACCGAACAGACCTTCAGTTTGTACCGCGCACAGTAAATTTATTTAAAATTTAAAATAAATGACCATCACAAACAGTTTGATTCAAATCATTTATATATAATTTTATAAATAACTTTTATAAGTACACATTTCAGTACACAAAATTGTACTATCAAGCTGAACAAATCCAAGTCCAACACAACACCGGCCTGGTTTCCCAACATATTTATCCAAGAAATGGGTTTCAAGTTTTCGTCGGGCCGCCATTTTGCTAATGGGCATCAAGTATTATTCAAAGATTTATATTTTGTAGGTTTAGCCTTTTTATCTACATGACGTTTGTGTCATGTTATTTGCCATAGTTTTCTTTTTTTAATTTGTGAAGGGCTTGGCTTTGCACCATTGAGACAAATAATTTTGTTTTCTCACAATGGAAAATGCCCATTGATGGTTTAAAAGTGTAGTTCACTCATAAGATAGGTTAAGAGTTTTTAACCGAGTAATACGGAATTATTTTGTCCCCTTAAATTACGATATTACCATCTAACATATGGGCCCACGAAGTGAAAGATGAATTTCTATAGACGATGCCAAATAAAAGGATCCCATTGGCAGAGCAAGCTCAAAAATATGTTTGTTTGGCACTACATATGCACGCACGGTTTAGTTATTTTTGATGGCTTGGGAGTAACTCATAAGGGGGGTTAAAAATGCGTAATTGAGCGATATAAAATTTTTTTTTCTTTCTATAATTTATAAACTAGTAATTTAAAAAATCAAAATATATTAATTTTTGAAAGTACCGTTTCGGTACTTCTGTTTTCTTTTATCAATATTAAGGCCATGTTTGGCAATGGAATTTAAGTTAGATTCTTTTCTTTTTATTTAAAGCTTAAAAAGTTAAAAAATCTCATTTGGCAACCTAAAGGCTTTTAGCCTTTTTTTTTTTACATAATTTTTCTAAATTTTCTTTAAAATATCAAAAATTTTATTATACATATCTATTTTTTTTATAAAAAATATATTTTTAAAATTTATTCGTCAAAATTTATTAAACAAGATCTACATTTAATATAAAATTATCTAAAAATAAATTTATACAATTATCTAAAAAATTATAACAACATTAAGTTCTTTTTGCCTTTTGGCTTAAAAACACTTTAAGTCACGTTTTGCCTTTTGACTTAAAGTTATCTCTAATATTCACCAAATTAACAAAGTTTTGTTTCTTTGATTTAAATCGATTTTAAACCAAATATCTAACTTAAAACTAAATTACCAAACGATGCCTAACTTATACGGTCCAACCTGACTACCTTTTTTGTAGGTTTTTGTTGGATTAGTTTTTTTTTTTTTTTTTTGTAGGTTTTTTGATTTGTTAGCTTATTTTTGTAAAAAAAATAAATACAAAATTATGTAAAAATAAGTCAACTGAGACCAAATAAATAAACTTTTTAAAAAAAATTTTAATCAAAAAAATCTCCTAAAAAAACTAAACCAAACATAAGCGTCGTTTTCCTTATTTTGGCATTTTAAGTTGTGTTGAATTGTTTGTTAAACTTCTTTTGTTTTTCACTTATGGATCAAAACAACTTAATAACATGACTTTAGAAAATTTTCATTTTAGTAATTTTTAACTTTATTTTACAATTATTAGCTTTTATCATAAATTTAGCTGTAATAAATATTACTATTGAAAAGTTTTATTTCCCTTCAATCAAAAAAAAAGAAAAAGAAAGAAAAGTTTTAATTCCTGCAAACATAAAGATATTAATAATTTTATTAAGACCATGCAGGGGTTTATTAATGTTTGAAATTATAGTTTTTAACTGGTAGTTTAACAAAAAATTTTAAAAATTTAAATAAATGTATTTATAGATTTTTGTTTATATTTTTTTTATTCTAAATCATTAAACGCTAATTTTACTATTTTAAAAAACTTTAACAAATATTTATGAATTTTATTTAAATTTATAATCTCATTTTTTAGTTATAATTTATAAAAGAATTGGAAAAATAGAAACCTCTAACTAAAAAAATAATAAGGTGGGGAAAAAATCTCTAAAACAATTAGTGGGTGCAGGTCTGGAGGTCTCTCTATTTTTCAAATAAATGGAGAGATTTTTATTTCTATTTTATGATATTATAATATATCACTTTAATTATTTAAATTGTTCTCATTGTCAATTTTATTGAGAAATTTGAACATATAAAAAATTAAATTAATTAGAAACAAATAATTACATTGTTAGAAGATGTTTATTCTAAAAAAATAAACAACAAATATAATTTTCAGAATCAATCTTACAATCTTTTTAGAATATATGTGATTCAATCATCTAGCTGTTCAATTACAATTAATTTAGTTTTCTGCATGCATAATTTTCTTTATTATTTTAGCAATATGAATGATTCGAACCGTCAAAATAAACTCATAAAAAACTATATGATAAAAATGAAAAAACCTCTATTTTTTTTTTTTGAAGAGGATTTAAATCCCAACTGGAGAGATGAATATCCTGAGCTTCTCTCCAATTCTTAGAGAAGTAGAGAGGCTTTTATTTTTCTTTTATTATAGTTAAGTTAGGCTCGCCTTCAACTATTCAAAACCGTTAAATATTTTTAGTTTAGCTAATGTCATTTTTCAAAAAAGAATATATTTGTAGATAATTTTTCACATTAAAATAGCACATATCCATAGACTATATTTATTTCTAGGTATAGATGACTCGCAATATTACACTAACTTGGATAGTAAATGTTATTTTTTATAACATTGTATAGTGGTTAATCTCAAATACTATATTTTCATAACTATAGGGATAAGGTAGCAAAAATGTAGACACTCTATATTTCACACTTTTATTTTATTTTATAGAGATAAATTTGATGGACTTCACCTCTATTGGTGTAAAACTCATCAAAATTAAGTCTATAAAATAAAATATATAAACAGTAATACTACAAATTTATAAAATTTATTCATAAACTTATTTACAATTCAAAATAAATAATTTAGATTCATTTGAGGTATGATCCACATCACAATTAATAGTTTAATCTAAACCGTTCATTTCATTTCATGAGTAATGATCCTAAGTAGGTAAGTGGTAAATAATTAAACAGTAACACTAAATATCCATAAAATTTGATCATAAAATTACCCGTGGATGGTTCATATCATCCACTTGAGCCACGTTTGGATGAAAGAAATCAGGAGAAGAAATAAGAATGTAATTGTTAGAAATCAACTACCTAGTAATCTAATACTTGGAAAAATCCTATTCAAGTGTTTGAATTAATCAAGAATTTTGTCCAGCAATCAAACCCTTTTTTAAAATATTTATTAAACTTGAATGTTTTATTTTCTTGTTGATTGACCTTGAAATCTAAGATTACTATGGGAATGATAAAAATCACATTCCTACATAATATGAAAATGTGATTCCTGATCTAATAAGTAATCGAGAATTACTTTTTTATTCATACTCATTCCAAACAAAGTAATAATAGAGAATTAGAATTACATTTTCATTCTCTCTTAAGATTCCGGCCATCAAACATAGTCTTGGTGTATGGCCCGCATCTCAAACAATTTAATTTTGTCTATTCATTTTTCAAATTAGAAGTAATTTACGTATAACTTTTATGGATACTTAGGGGTATTTGAAAATACTACTGCTAGTAATTTTTAACTTTATACTATTAATTTTATTTATAAGTTATAAAAATTTTCAAACTCATAATTTCTGTTACAATTTAAAATTATTTTTTTCTTCTATTTCAGTTATAAGTTACAATTTTTATAAAATACTTATAACTTCTACTACAAGTTACAATCTATAAGCTACTAGTAATAATTTTATCAAATACCACCTTAATATTTTTGGTGATTAAAGTGTATAAAACTCAATTAAAGGGTAGAGAATAAAGGGGTAGGCCAGACCAACACTTCTAATATTTTACCAACTTCAACATCCAGTGGCATATATTCTCTATATATATTTCTATTCTATTGTACAAATCTTTGCAAAAAGTTCCTACTTTAATGGGCGGGTACATGATTACGATCCCACAAGCCATTCCGTGCACAGGGGTTTTTGTAAAGGCCAAAAAATGTAGCCTTCTTGATGGATGTGCGTGGCAAGTTTATCACATGGGTCACTATAATACTGAAGCGGTGATGGTGCTGCGCCTAAAGGTAAAGGTAGCACCGTTGTGTTGCATTTTGTTGGAGATATTTAAAATATATATTTTTATGATTGAATTTGTTTATTATATATAAAACTTGTTAAACTTGTTTAGTATGTAAAATTTTAGATTTATCAGATATTTGTAGCTAAGTTATTAAATAAGATATCAAAATGTTGTTTTATAAATTGATAAATAAAAATAATAATTTTAAAAAAAATATTGTTAAACAAATGTTACTCAATCACTTAGTTACAGATATCGGATGAATCTGAAATTTTACACACTGAGCAAAGTCGACGAGTTCTACGTAATAAACATATTTGATCATAAAAATATATTTGCTAAATAAATCCAAACAGAGCGCAATATGACGGTGCTGCCTTTTAGGCGCAATACAGTCCACAGGTCCCTACAATATGCATCTCTTTCTGCACGCACAGCACACCATGAGGAGTAATTATTGGTGGCTTTAAAGAGATATGATCAAGTGATCACAAGTTTTGTAGTTAATTTTCGTCCATCTGCTCTGGGTCTTGTTGACTCATTTATAAGGATCAAGCAATTTTTATTTGTTTGATGATAATGCGAATCTCTTATATTTGATAAGCAATATAAGAGTGATTGAAGCTATCAGAAGAGAGGAGTAATAGAGAGAGAGAGAGAGAGAGAGAGAGAGAGAGAGAGCAAGAGTAGAGTGATTTTGCATACTAATTCTTAGCAATACTTCAATATCATATTTCATTTCAAGAAAGCATGGATTAGCTAGATAAGTTTGGTTTGATAATATTCACATGATTATATGTGATTCACTCTTAACTATGGGAGACTCCCGTAATCGTATTATTCTAAAAGAGTTTGTGACACCACTTACTCACTCTCCATAACCAATGATTTTTTTAACGAGAGATATGAATTTGCACATAATGCTGTGTTTCACTAGAGAGAGGGAGAGGGAGAGAAAGGAATTTGGACACAACACCGCACTATGCTTTATTTTATGTATGATTTTGGGTATTACTTATTTATTTATACTATTTTTTATTTTTACTAAAAAATTATCATCTTAATAAACTTGTATGCCTTTTGGTATGCTCTTATCGAATTTTGAGTTGAAAAAATAAATCTTTTCATTTTTAGTGAATTTGTTTCATATTGTGGCCAAAACTAACTATTCTTTCAACTTTTCTTGTCGAAATAATTCATAAAAAAAGATTTATTTATCCAAATATGAAAAAAGAAATTAAAAAGATGAAAATAAGCAAAGTTCTTTTTATTTTATTTTATCCCCAACTAGGATTTAGAAGGATTGGTTTTGGACATATTTTTGTAATTCAAGTAATTCATCTTAAAATTTTGTCGAATAGGTCATTTATGTAAAATAAATTAATTAATCAGATATTGATAGTGTTTGGGATTGCTAAAACTAATAACTTATCAATTGTAACTTGTAACAAAAGATGTGAGTATTTTTGATAAAAAAAATTGTAATTTGTAACTGAAATAAAAGAAAAATAATAACAAAAAATTAAAAACTAATAACACTGACTTTGAAAAACATCCCACATTACCATTAAAAAAGAAGAAAGCAATTAGATATGATTCTGAAAAGTAACAATTAAATAAATATGATTCGCTCACGTGGGTTGCGGGTCATCAATGATTCGAGCAATTTAATTTTTTTTGTATTGATCATTTATTCGGTGAATACTACAAAAATAAATAATTCAAATCATAAAAATATATTCAATACTGCCCACTAAAATGCTAGCTATAGTATGGTGCTAAAATTAAGCTTTGAGTCACACACCTCCACCTCCAATGAGGGAGAGAAGTCTTTATTTTGGTTGATGCAATCTTGACTTAACTTGAAAAAGAAGTCATCACCAAATCAAAACCAGGCACACTTCATCATTAATAGTAATAATCAAACCTTTTTAAGGTTAATGTATAATCTCTTCTTTTTCTTTTTCTTTTTCTTTTTTTGGTTTCCCTGACCTACAATTGCCATTTTCTGTCATGGCCAAAACTAGTAGAATACAACCATTAATTAAACCCATAACCAAATAAAAAAACCTTAAAGTGGTTGTTATCACCATTATTATTATTATTATTATTATTATTATTATTATACTTTTTTAGCCTGCTACTCCATGCTTCCACTTATCTCAATCATCATCTCTATCTTCTCCCATTAAAAATTCATTACATTAGTTCATCAAGAAAGGCTTGATCAAGACATTATGATGGCTATGTTTGTTTTTGAATAATTCAAAGAGATTGAATTGGACTAAAAAATGTGATATTCGCAGTTTTATAAGAATTTATCTCTTTGATTTATTTGTCCCTCGAGTATAGCATTGAATTTGACTACTATTTCCTCTTTCTATTCTCTTAGTTCAATCCGACACATTATGAGACCTAATAAAATAGGATCAGAGGTAAAAATGCAAATATAGTTAAGATAGAATGATGATGTGGTCATCAATAGAGGAGTTTGGTAAAACTAATGTTAGTATTTATGTTATTTATTTTAATTATAAATTATAATTTTTTTTAAACACTCATAACTTTGCTACAAGTTATAACTACTTCTTCTTTTATTTTAATTATAAGTTATAATTTTTACTAAATAAATACTCACAACTTCTGCGATAAAGTACAATATATAAGTTACTAGTTTCATCAATATCAAATACCGCAAATGTACCAAGCACATGAGAGTGACAACTTGGGATTAAATTCCCAATTGGCTTGGAGGACAATATAAGGCTATCTTGAACCATATTATGATTAAATGTCACGTATCAAAATGTCACTATCACACGCTTCTAGATATATCACATGTTGAATTTGTCTCGAATTTCTTAAAAATTAAAAATCGATGCTAACTAGGCACTCAAGTGTTAGGACTGCAGAAGCTGTAGCTTAGTGGGATGTTGGCTGGGTGCTCGACCGTCGAAATGACAAAACAAAATGCTAGCTGGGTGCTAGCAAGACACTCGAGCGTCGTGACGTTCTGAGAGTAGCAGTGTATGGCGTTAGTACGCGCTCGTTGAGCACTCGAGCGCCGTTAGAACATATCAAAAGTTATTTTTAGAGTTTTTGGTTTACGACATACCAAAAGTTATTTTTAGAGTTTTTGGTTGAGGATTTTTTTGGGTAATTATTTGGTTGAGGATTATAAATATAAACTCTTTGTTTCGTTTAGGGTTAAGAGAAATATACTATAGAGAATCAAAAAGATGTCAGAGAATGTAAAAAGAGACTCAGTTTGAAACTAATAAAGGTAATACACACTAGAGGCTTAGTTTGGAATCATAAAGAGTGAAAGAGTTCTTGTAATTCTTATTGACTATAGTAGATTAATTTCTCTTCACTCCGTGAACTTGGATATCTCGCCGAACCACGTATATTCTTGTGTTCGTAATTATTCTTTGTTATTCTCTATTGTTTTATGTTGATTGAGGTCTACGATGTGCGCCCACTCCTTAACATCATGCCTTGTGAAAAAAATTAATAATTGTCAATAACGGCCATCAAAATAACGTGTTAGATTACATTAATGTAAATTCATACTATTATTGTTTAGAGATTTTGTGTCTTACCGATGAAAAAAATTATTTGTGAAAGGGCAATCTGATCATATGTTATTTTAGTAGCAAAATTGTATTGGCTTCGAGTACCATTAGAAGAGGTTAACGTGGTGCGGCCGTTGGCAACACGCCAAGAAAATTACCCTTGTGAGAGAAAGGACTGTGACTTCCAAATGCGAATATCATTTCCTATAGAGTTAACCTTAATGCACCCATTCGTGGAGTGTATAATCCTGATGGTGATGGGTAGCCCCTAAATATATACTTGTGATGGATTTTGCCTCAGCTAAAAGATATGGGAAGTTAATTGGACCGCGTTGTGATATAAATGGAAAAATAAGATGATCAATGACAAAAATATTTTCTATATATATGTATATATATATATATATTGCAAGACCCGGTCTAATGGAGAAGTTGTTAATAAAAATGGTTTTGAATTAATTTTTTTTTTAAAAACATTGGCCATCTTTGAGTTAATTTTAAAGTAGACCCATACATCAGTTAAAATGGGTTGGGGTGATGCTATATTTATCGCCGTGAGTATAGTAGGAATATATATTTGATTGGTCAAAATCATTGAGTATCGAATAAAAACATGATTTCTAAAGTTATATAATTAAATATGAAAAATAGAAGGTAACTTCTTTTATTCCACATTGCGAGTTCAAGAAGAACTTGCTGGGTATATATAAAGCAATCTTGGACTAAAGGAAGAGGCCCTCGGGGTATTTAACTTTGTGGATGGGAGAGGATCTATCCATGTGTGAGCTTGGGTTTGGGCCAAACCAAAACCACAAACGCATGCAGCTATCGCCTGCTTGTTCGATTGATCGATCGAGTCGCACCGGTTTAGACTTTTCTAAATAGAGAGGTTACAAATTTGAAGTGAGAGAAAAAAAGAATACAATTTTAACCATTCAAAGAAATAAATTTTAATTGTTAAATATGTCACGTAGGACAAATACTTTATCAACAATTTTGTAAAATATAATATACATATCTCTCAATGAAAGTGAAAAAGCCACTCGATAAAGTGAAGAGCAAACAAACTATGAGAGAGATAGAAGGAGCCAGGTTGCTCCATAAGAAATTAATTTTGTATATAACTTAAAAACTTAATATATTAGGCAAAGAGTTTCCAATATTCCATTAAATAATTACTCATTTTATACTAAAGTAATGTAAGATTGTATATTTTAGCTGTCCAAACAAGGGATAGGAAGAGTTGTTTATTAGTCAAAGCAAGAATGGAAGGATATATACCTCCTATATGTACATGGGATCAATTCCCCCTCAAGACTATTTTATAGATTTTGGTTATATCTACAACTATGATTTGAATTTTTTATTTTATAAGTTCTACATAATATATTATTTATACAAAAAATTATTTTAATCGAATGTTCACAAATATATAAACAAATGGTAGTTTATTGCACAAAATTAACCGTATAACTTAACAATTCATTTTAAACTAAAATTGTTCATTTTGTGCAATAAATTACAATTTCCTCATATATATGTAAATATTCGATTAAAATAATTTTTTTTTATAAATAATCTATTATGTAGGATTTATAAAATAAACGATTCAAATTATTGTTATAAATCTATCCAAAACTTATAAAATAAAGTCTTGAGTGATCATAAGAAGTGTTAGATCTTGAGACAACTGATCTCATATGTGTTGGGAGAATTTTCAACGCCGACATAAAATACATGTTCGGGGATCCAGAAAATACATCTTTATTAAACTTTCAACAATTTACAGAATCTGAAATTACAGAGAATGAAATAACAGGAAAACATA
>JAOTRH010000016.1:3188988-3203040 GCA_034768845.1 Heliamphora exappendiculata | reverse complement strand
CCATCATTTTCTATATTACACAGCAACCTTCCAGAGTTACAATATCTAACTGCAAACCAAATGAATTCCCACAAAAAGTTTCCATGACTCCTTTTCAACAAAGATTACGCAGAGTTTCCATATTCTCATCATTGAATAGTTTCTTGCTAATATTGTAAGGGTTACCTCCTCTATCGCATAATGGTAAAAAGTTTGATATAGAATTGGTCGTAGTTATTGCATAAGACTGCAGCTTACAAAATTGGAAGAGACAGTAAGTAGACAGTCTTACCCCCATTCTTTTCAGTCTTTATTTTTTTTTGGGCAGAGAATCTGATTTCTGCGACTTACAATTATAATAAAAGAAAGACAACCCTATTTACAGGAGACAAGCTTTTCCAGCGCAATGTACTGCACTCTAATGAACTGAACATTGATCAGTTGAGAACATACATAATTCATTTCTAGCTGTAGAGCCTCATGGCATGAACACTTATCTACCTTATAAGCAGTAAAGGGGCTGCTTAGGTCTCTTGAAAAGCCTTAACCTTCGGTGAATAGTGTAGGTATAGGGTTTCGGCGTAGTCCGGAGTAGTAAAGTCTGGGAAGATGAAATGCACTACGGTGGCTCGAGGACGCCGGAGGTGAAGGAGGTGAGAACTCAGGGTAGCCTTAGAGAGAGAGAGAGAAAGGGTGGCAGTGGAGAGCAACCGGAGATATCGAGAGGTTGAAATGATCTGGTTGACGATGATATGCTCTAGAAGGAGTATGCCTATTTATATGCGGTGTGGAGAGACACCCGTATCTTCAAGATCACTGAGGACGACAGGTGTCCCACCTGCCATTGATTCTGCTGGCTCTGGTGTCCCGTACGATATGCTGAGGTAGGTATCATACGGCGTATCACAATATTTGCAGGTTTGGTCCGCTAGATGCCAGCTCCTAAGCCTGAAGAAGCTCTGTGTCTTGGTCAGGCGTCTCTTTCTCTCTATGATCGGTCATATGGAGTTGCTTGGGCGCTACTCTATTGACAAATCCTAGAATTCTAGCCTCCAAACCACACACCTCTTTTGTTCCCGAGTGAGGAGGTGTCTAGGTCCTGCTCCCAGCCTAGGACTGTATTAATGTTGGAGATGGTGTGGGTCGTAGGCTGGCCCACTTGCCCAAAAAGGATTGGCCCAATGGCCTGCATAGAGAATGACTTGGCGGCCTGCATGGAGACTGACCCGACGGCCTATTTTCCCGAAGGCAGGGAGATTGGCCTAACGGCCTGTATGGAGATTGGCCCGACGGCCTACTTGCCTAGAGGCGGGGAGGGTAGCTTACTTGCCCGGAAACAAGGTGGACTAGATACCCACAAATAGTAATGAGTCTTCACCAGTTTTGTGGCATCCACTCCAACCGTAGTGATTGAGCAAAGCAACCAATGTTTGATACCGAGCAAGGAAGCTTACCTTGCAACATTGATCATGGAAGTAGTGGATTAAAATGAGAGTGGAAAGGTTTACAGTCTTTTGCCCCATCTTATTATCTAAGCCTATCTTTCCTAGTTATTCACTGTATGAGAAAGATTCTCATTCTATCCTTATAAATTAGTCATAAAGAGCTACGCAAATCATTGTTATAAGGGTTAGAAGTTGAAGGGACTAAACAAATTTCTGCATAGGTTCAAGAAGTCTTCATTCCACCAAAAAATGATAAGAGCACAAACTTTCTACAATATCTTATCAATTTGGATCATCTTTTTCTTATTATGATTTCCCCAGCAATTAAATGCTTGCAAACATCCTTTTTACTAACAATCTCAAATCAGATCCTTTGTTTGTGTGTGCTGGGAGGGGATGTATTTAAACTTTACCATGTTTGTCTAGCTTTGAGGTGAAGTTTTGACCAAGAGGTTTTTTTTTTTTTGGGTCAAAAATGCTGCCGTTGATTTTTTTTGTAGGCTACGTGTTCTTTTCTCCTTGGGTGGAAGTATTGCCATAGGATGTGTACTAAGCTTCTGTGTAGAATCACTTTTTTGGTGTAAAATTAAACGTGCACTTACCACACGAAAAAAGGAAAAAAAAAAAAGATAGTAAGCAACAACAGGGATCACTAGCAAATTTCATGAAGTTCTTTTTTTGAAAAACCTTTCAACAGTATTTAATTCATTCTATTAGAGAAACTATCATTTGTAATTTATATTGTGGTTGCGTCCTTCTAATTCAAATCAACAGTTACTTTCACACTGAAAACATATCTATCTGGTATTGCATTAGACAATTGTCTTATTTGGATTTGCAATGGCACTTACAATGGATACCAGTGACCGTCTTTCAGGATTTTTCATCGCAATGCCTTCTGTTCGTGTAATGGCTTCTTTTCCTGATATAATTTCAAAAAGTACGACACCAAATGCGTAAACATCACTTTTCATTGTTGCTCGGCCATCCCGCAAGTATCTGTAAGGAATCATAATAAGAGGCAGTCAAAGTTATTCAGGAACTTGATGCTGTCAGCATTTCTAGATGATGGTAGTTTATTCTTACTCTGGAGCCAAATAACCAAAGGTTCCAACAACTTTTGTTACTGAAGCTTCTCCGTCAGCAGTTTTCCCAACAAGTTTTGCCAGCCCAAAATCTGAAATCTAAATGGAAATGACAAAACCAATCAGATATACTTATACAATAGTAGGATTACAAACACAAAACCAATTAGGTAAAATGGGTGAAGTTCACCTTTGCTCGAAAAGCACCATCAAGTAAGATGTTGCTTGTCTTGATGTCTCGATGAACATAATGAGGTTTAGTATGTTCGTGGATGTACTCCAAACCTCTAGCAGCATCAAGTGCAATCTGAAGCCTCATGATCCAAGAAAGTGACGTATGACCTGAATAAAAATCATGAGGAAATCTGAGTGGAAGTACACAAGTAATGAATAGCAAATGCATGGTTACATTGAACATTTATGAGGTCCTAATTTCTGAGCTTATACCTTTATGCTATGTTACATGAACTCCTCTAAATGCATAAAGTATTCGTGTCAAATACTCGACACTTGGATAAGGTATGAGATATATATCCGATATTTTTTGTAAAAAACATATTTAATAATTCAAGTTTGCTATAAAACTATGCACATTTTTTCGTTATCCCAATGTCCTTAGTGAAAGTGTAAAGACAGTAACTTTAGGATTTTAGAGAAGAGGAGAGAATACAAGAAAAAGAAATTACGGTTTCAAGAACATAATTAGTCCCCTATCCCTGGCATCTATTTATATTAAATGAATATACAACCCAATAACAAAAAAATACCCTTAATACAGAAAAGAAAAACTCTAACACTCTTCCTCAAACTAGAGTTTATAGGTCAGATATGCCCAGCTTGGAAGACAAGTAAAAAAAAGACGAACGAAACAAGGGTTTGGTGAATATCGCCAATTAGATTTCCCAAGCAAATGTGGGGAGTGATAATCCATTTTTTCAGCAACAAGTCCCAGATGAAGTGACAATCAACCTCAATATGTTTGGTCCGAATGAAAGATTAAATTATTTGCAAAAAAAATCGCAACTTGGTTATCACAAAACATCTGCATTGGGGCAGAAGAGAGCGGGCTCACAACATCTCGGAGGCAGTATGGGTCATAACACGATATACAACTTCAGCACTCAAGCGAGCTACCACATACTACTTTTTACTCTACCAGGTGATAAGATTTCCATCACTGAAAGTACAATATCCAGATACCGACCACCGATCAGAACAACTACCAGTCCAATCAACATTATTGAAGCCATCAATAGACAAAGTTGCCGCGGGCCGATATAATAAGCCGTGACCAGGAGGAGCACTCTTCAAATGACGCAAGCTACAACAAACAGCATTATAATGAGGCTGGCGAAGGGAATGCATATATTGACTAACCACCCCAACAACATACGTAATGTCAGAGCGAGTAACCATGAGATAAATGAGTTTACCAACCAAGCGACGATAGCGACCAATATCAGTAAAGAGAACGCAAGATTCAGCATCAAGTGGAATCCATAAAAGTATCAACTAGACAAGCACCAAGGAAGCTAATATAAAAAAGGTCAATAACATACTTGCGTTGGGATAAAAAGATACCACGAGGAATGAAACTTTTTAGCTAAATACTATTTCAATGCAGCAATACCAATCAAGTCACTGCCGAAAATAATAATGTCGTCAGCATAAACAATCAACACAATAGTACCGGTCAAAAAATGAAGAACAAATACTGAGTGATCGAATGAGGTAACGCCAGAAACCATACTCAACGACAACAGAACTGAAGCGATCAACCTAGGCACGATGAGTTTGCTTTAGACCAAATAGAGCTTTGCGAAGTGACAAACAAGATTTTCATTGCTAGGCCATGTGGTTGAGTCATATAGACTTCTTCACGTAGATCACCATGAAAAAGTGCGTTTTTAATATCAAGTTGATATAAAGGGCAAGAACAACTAACAGCAACAGAGAGAAGAATGCGAACAAAATTAAGGCGAGCCACCAGTGAAAATGTCTTCAAATAATCAACCCCATAGGTTTAAGCGTAGCTTTTGACCACGAGGCGAGCCTTAAGACATTTGATAGACCCATCAGGAAGATATTTGATGGTATATATCCAACGACAATCAACAGTTTGTTTACCAGGAGGAAGAGGGGTAAGCTCCCAAATGTGATTCTAATGAAGGGCACTCATTTTCTCATTCATAGCTTGCTTCTAACCAGATACAAGCATAGCCTGCTTATGAGAAGTGAAAAGATGTTAGGAGATAGAGAATAATGGGAGGTCGTACCCTAATGGATAGACGAGCACTCTTATTTATAATAAAACTAGGAAACATCATAACATTCATACACCCACACACATCCGATAATAATTATATAATAAGTTACCACTAGCACCCCTCCCAGGCTAGAGCATATATATCAACCATGCTCAGCTTATTACATAAATATGAGACACGCGGACCCGATAAAAATTTAGTGAAAATATCTGTCACATGTTCCCCTGTAGGAATATAACCAAATGTAACAACTCCTTTATGATATTCCTCACGGACAAAATGACCGTCAAATTCAATGTGTGCTTTGTTCTCTCATGAAATACTGGATTTATGGCAATATAAATGGCCAAGGTATTATCAACCAAGAGCCTGACAGATCCTCTAAGAGGAAAGTGTAACTCTGGCAAAATTTGCTGAAACCACATAATCTCAACAGTCGCTAATGCCATAGCTCGGTATTCGGGCTCGGCACTAGACCGAGATACCACCGTCTGCTTCTTACTCTTTCAGGAAACCAAATTCCCACCAACAAAGACAGAGTAACCAGATGTGGATCTTTTGTCAGATGTACATCCAGCCCAATCAGCATCAGAGTATCATTCCATTCCCATATGTCAATGATCAGAAAACTAGATTCCCTTACCTGGATTTTTGTGCAAGTACCGAAGAATGCGTAACACCGCTTGCCAATGGGGAACACGGGGATCAAACAAAACCTGACTCACTACACTCACTAGGTAAGTAATACCTGGACGAGTCATCGTAGTAAGATAATTAAGCTGTCCCACTGTACGACGATACTACTTAGGATCTGAAAGAATAGCTCATTTCGGCGCTAGCTTGACATTAAACTCCATAGGTGAGTCCACTCCTTTAGCATTTATATATCCTGCGCACCCTAGAATTTCAAGAACATACTTCCGCTGAGAAATGAACACACCTTTCTTATTCCTGGTTACTTCAATGCCCAGGAAATATTGAAGTTCATCAAGATCTTTCGTCTGAAACTTGGTGCCCAGGAATGATTTAAGCTCAGCAATCCCCCCACTGTCACTACCAGTAATAACAATGTCATCCACATAGACGACGAGTAATATGCAACCTGCTAAGGTATGTCGAAAGAATACAGTATGATCTTTTGCTGACTGCTAAAGGCCAAACTCTTGTACTACTGAGCTAAAACAGCCAAAACTAGGCCCTAAGAGACTGCTTCAGACCATATAATGACCGCCTTAAACGACAGACATGGTTAGGGAACCCCTCTGAGCAACAAAATTAGGCGGTTGCTTCATATAAGCCTCTTCCTCCAAATCACCATGAAGAACAGCATTTTTCACATCTAGTTGATACAAAGGCCACTGATGTGATACAGCCAGAAACAAGAATAAACGAACTGAGGCCATCTTCGCAACAAGGGAGAAGGTATCAAAGTAATCAAGGCCATAGGTCTGAGCATAGCTCTTGGCCACTAAACAGGCTTTCAATCGCTCAACAGTGCCACCAGAATGAAGCTTGACAGTATACACCCACTTACACTCAATGGCTGTCTTCCTAGGAGGAAGACTCACCAGATCCCACGCATGATTAGCCTTAAGAGCATTCATCTCCTCAATCATAACCTTGCGCCAAACTAGATGAGAAAGAGCATCTCAAACAGAGTAAGACAAAGTACGCTAATCAAGTGTAGTAATACCTTGCTGGACAGTGACTGGCAAACCACGAAATGATTTAGTATACAAGGGATGATCGCGACAACTACGATAAGACTTGCGTAATGCAATAGGAGAATAACTTACCTAATCAGAGGCCAGATCCAACTGAGAAGATACTGACTCGAGTAAAGGAGAGATGGTGGGGCCTGGAGAAGACAAAGATTCTGAGGACGATGAGATCACAGGTGCCTCTGGGGCAGCAGGAGAAGACTCCTCGAGAATATCAACCGGAGAACTAGTAACTGGAGAAGGCGCCACTGGTAAATCAGTGGAGGAATGATACAGCAGAATACGATCTAAACCATCAGCACCAGTGGAGAAAGGTGTAGTTGCCGAGCCATAGAACGAAACAGACTCAACAAACACATCTCAAGATACTATAAACCTTCGCAATTCCAAACTGTAACACCAATATCCTTTCTGTGTCTTAGGATATCCTATGAAAGCACACTTTAGTGCTCGAGCATCCAGCTTTGTAACATCCGGCTTTATATCTCCCACATAGCAAACACACCCAAAAATCATTAGTGGTAATGAGAAAGAAATTTACTGAGAAAGTAAAACTGAAAAGGGTATAGCACCATGAAGGACAGATGATGACAATCTATTAATAAGATAGCATGCTATCAATACAGCTTCACCCCAGAAAACTTTGGGAACCTTCATCTGGAATATCAAGGCACGAGCAGTTTCTAAGAGATGTATATTCTTTTTCTCAGCCACCCCATTCTGCTGTGGGGTATCTGGGCATGACGTCTGGTGAATAATCCCATGGATACACAAGTATGTACCCAACACGCCACCAATGTATTCAACCCCATTATCACTACGTAGAATCTAAATAGTTTTGTCAAATTGAGTTTGGACTTCATTACAAAAAGTAGTGAACACAATAGATAATTTAGAACACTTCTTCATAAGATAAAGATAAATCATCCGAGAATAGTCATCAACAAAAGTTACGAAATACCGAAATTCAATTAAAGATGTGACAGGATATTTACCCTAGATATCTGAATGAACTAAAGAGAAATGACACATTGTCCTATTATTATTCCTAGGCACATATGGCACAAGCAGGTGCTTAGCAAATCGACATGATTCACATTCTAACTGTGTAACCTGACTTAAACTGGAGCATAGTTTCTTCAGACTCAGTATGGAGGGATGGCCCAACCAATAATGTATATCCAAAATTTGAGACGATCGCCCGGAGCATGCAACATCCAAATTCTAATCCATCACATACAGGCCACTTATCACCTGTCTTCTACTGATAGTATTCATCGAAACTAGATCCTAAAAAACACAATGATCAAGAAAGAATGCTACTGAGCACTTCAAATCCTTTGTAATACGACTCATAGATAGTAAATTAAATGGATTAGCAGGAGTATGTAAAACATCATAGTGTAAGAGATGGAGATAAAGCACAGCTACTCCCTGTTTTTTCACCTCCGAGGTTCCTCCATTGGCAACAATAACCCCATTATGTTCAGAGGTCAATTGATGAGACAAAAAAGTACCTGTGGAGTGGATCATACGTGCAGATGCACCCGAGTATATCACCCACGATCTAGAGGTGGCCATACACATAGTTGGGTTACCTGCAACTGTGACTGAGGGAGTATCGGTTGTGTTCCCAATCCTCATCTGGATGAACTGATCATATTCCTCCCGAGTCATTTTTATTGTCCTCCTCTCAGAAGAAGAGAAAAGAGCATCATAATTGGCCATTGCATTGGCTACAGAAGATGTAGGACGCCCATGTAGCTTCCAACACGAGCTCTGTAAATGTCTCTACTCTCCACAATAGTAGCAGAATCTGGTGTCACGTCCACCTCGACCTCTGCCTCATTCTCCATCACGGCCTCAAACTCGGCCTCCATCACCACAGCCGCCATCACGACCTCTACCACGAAAACCACATCTACCTCCTCCACGAAATACACCTAGGGCTGTATGATCACCCTGGTCAGCAGTAGTAACACAAGGCTCATCTTTACTGATTGCTCTGTTCATCCTCATGAAGACCTCAGATAAAGATGGAATATCGGACCTAGCAAGGATCTGTGAACGTGCGGAGTCAAGTTGCTGGTTTACCCCAGCTAAGAAACAAACAACCAAGAATTGCATTCTCTGCTCTCTGAAAACCTCATATTGATTGGTAAAAGGTACCAAACGATCATACTCATCTGCCAACACCTTGAACTCTGTGAAGTAATCTGAGAAAGGCCACTCTTCCCGCTGTATCCTGAAGATACTCCGCATTACATCATATAATCTGGACAAATCGTTAGTCGAAACAAATGTCTCCTCGAATATGGTCCACAGCTCTCGAACGGTGGTGGCATTAGCCACCAAAACTTCAATGGAGGACTCCATTGAATTTAACATCTTACTAAGTAGTCTTGCGTCATCCCTCTTCCACCTTTTGTACTTATCAGATCCCTTCTCAGGAGGATCGTTGAACAAATGATCCTCCTTTTCCATACCTTCAATTGTTAGCAATACCTTCTCCTTCCATAACACATATGTTTGTGGTCCAGTCAATCTTGAATTCACTAATTGTGTGGATGATGAAAACACATGTGATTCCTTGTCTGTCAGTATTCATTTGAGTTTCACCAACCCTTCTTTCAATACTCATTAGAGAGTCACCAACCTTTGTTGAACTCTCAGTCGACATCACAATCTATCAATATTAAGGAACCACAGGCAACAACTCCAACAACAAATAGAACATAGCCACAACCTTAAACAATCATAAATGGACCACTAAACATACCTTCAAACTATCTCCATTGAGTCAAACACCCTGTGATAGTCCCCTAAACCCTCAAAACAGTGGTTAAGGTTCTCCTCAGGACTATCGGTACTAGCAGGATCAAAGTAGGTAACCACGGCAGCCCTTAGAGCCTCAAAACAGTGGCTAGGGTTCCCCTAGGGGCTGTCGGCACTTCTAGCAGAGAGAGAGAGAGAGAAAGGCTGTCTGTGAGAGAGGGACAGTCGGCAACTTCCAGCAGCAGCTAGGGTTTCATGAGATGGTTTCAGCTAGGATTCCATGAGATGGTTTCAGCTAGGGTTTCATGAGGGTCGATGAGGATTCTGGTGGCAAAAGTGGCTGTGAGCGCTGAAAAGAGAAGGAGAGGGATCTGTTGGCGCTGGAAGGTGGCTGAGAAGGGGCTGTCGATGCTGAAGGAAAGGAGAAGAGAAGCTTGCAGCGCTGGAAAGAGACTTAGCAGGGGCTGTTAGTGCTGAAGGGAAAGAGAAGCTGGCGGCTAAAGGGAAGGAGAAGAGAAGCTGGTGGCTGCTTAGGGTTAGGGTTTCATGGAGAATGAAATAATGGTAGCTCCGATACCATGTTAGGAGATAGAGAATAATGGGAAGCCGTACCCTAATGAATAGGCGAGCGCTCTTGTTTATAATAAAACTAGGAAACACCATTACATCCAAATACCCACACACACCTGATAATAATTATATAATAAGCTACCACTAACAAGAAATAGCAGACAAGGCAGTAGCAAAGGAAAGAAAGCAAGATGAGATATGAGTATAGCAAACATACTGAGCAATAGGGTGTTGAGTACAAGTACATTGACCTCAGCGTAATGCAATTGGTAACTCATCATCATGTGAAGGAGACAAAGCAAGAGCCTCTCATGGAGACGATGCTGGGATCGAGCCAAAAGAATCAATCAACTGATCGCGAGAGCGCTGATATACCTGCAAGTGGCGAAATGAGGGAAACGAAATAGGAAAAGGTAAAGTCGAAGATTTCCCCTCACGGCAAGAAAGGTGAGAGGACAACTCTTAACCAGAAGTGGAGAAAAAGTAGACTCAAATGAGGTGATATTAGCATTGACAAATTAGCAACGAGACTCAGGATAATAACACCTATACCCATTTTGAGTCCTAGAGTAACCCAAAAAAACACATTTACTAGCCCGAGGTGAAAGTTTGTCACGACCGAGATCGAGTGTATGAACAAAAGCAACACAGTCAAAGACTCTAGGAACAACAGAGAAAGGAGATGAAGCAAGGTATAAGTGGGAGAAAGAAGACTTCTGAAAAAGGACAACAGAAGGCATACGATTTGTGAGATGACAAGCAGTAAGAACGGCGTCATCCCAAAAATGTTTCGAGACATGCATGTGGAAATGCAAGGTACGGGCAATATTTAGTAAATGACGAAACTTACGTTCAGCAACATCATTCTGCTGAGATATATGAGCACAACTAGTTTGATAAATAATATCACGATCATCACAAAAAGAAGTAACTACAAACTGTATGTATTCTAAGGCATTATCATAACAAAAAATCTTAATTCAAATTGTGTAAAAATTTCATTATAAAACTTAGCAAGAATATAAAGTAACTCAAATCTATTTTTTAGTAGAAAGAGCCATGTCATCGACAAAAATAATAAAATACAAATATCCATTAATACTAGGAGTTCGAAAAGGACCCCAAATGTCCGTATAGATTACATCAAAAGACTCAGACGCATAACTATGACTACTACGAGGAAACGAACTATGATGATGCTTACCAAACTGACCAGTGTCACATTCTAAACTAGACACGAAAGGCAAAGACAAAACAGCTAACTTCAATTTGTCCAATGAGGGATCACTGAGGCAAAGATGCCGCTGGAGTGAAGAGATAGAAGCACTCAATGCAAACGCAGGAGAACGAGACGATAGTGCAGTATCCAAGTAGTATAGGCCATCTTTCTATGCCCCGAACCAATCATCTTCTAAGTCTTGAGGTCTTGAAACACACAAAAAGAAAGAAAAAATGTTATAGAACAATTCAAAGTTTTAGTTAATTGACTAACAGATAGCAAATTAAAAAGGAAATAAGAAACAAAAAAACTTAAAGATAAAGATGAGGTGAGATGAAATACACCCCGCCTATTAACTGGGCGAGACGAGCCATTAGCTAAAGACAATATGATGATGAGTGCGAGTCAAATTAGACAACAAGGAGGAATTACCAAACATATGAGAAGTGGCACCAGCATCTATGACCCAGGTGGGAGAAAAAACAGCAGCACATGCAATGGTATCTGAGTTTGCTAAAGTAGCATTAGAAGTGCAAGGATAAGCAGTTCGTAAAATCTGAACCAACTCACTAAGTTGGGTGGTGAATGTGTCATGAAAATTAGATGATGATGCGTCCGGACTGTTGGATGATATAGGTGGCAAATACTGGAGAGTCGACATGATGAGCAGAATTGGGCTTACCATGTTTTTTTCAACATAATGGTTCTGTATGATTAGTACCATCACAATGATCACATTTCTGATCACCCCGATTATCGGATCGACCAGCACCATGTAAGCCACCCCGAGAGAACCAACCACGACCATCATTATTTTTACTATGACCACCACCCGTGGAGACTAAAGCAAAAGCTTCAAAAATAGGAAGAGGAGATTGCGGAGCAGCACACGAGTGACCCAAGGACGATCATAAGAGTCAAGAATATGCATTAGCAATAGTAGGGAAAGTCTCACTGGCAAGGATCTGATCTTTGAATCTCCACAAGTCAGAGTCAAAACTAGAAAGAATAGAGGTCACCATAAAATCCTGCCAATAGCGTCGTTGTTGCACTAAATCTGTAGTGAGAGGGCAATGTTGCAACAATTGAACTCACAAACTCTTTAAATTGCTATAATATTCAACAAAAGACTTACCAGATTGCTTGGTGTTAAAAATTTGTTCATATAGTTCATAGACACGAAAAACATTACTCTAAGTAGAGAAGCAGTTAGCGAGAAAATCTCAAATCTTTTTTGGACGTATCACAAAACTCAAAAGTAGTGGCAATATGGGGATCCAAACTATGCCATAACCAACCCATAACAATCGAATGTGTACTTTTCCAATCCATAAGTTTAGAATCACATGTTGCCGGGTGAAGATTAGTAATATAGCTCAACTGCCGCTTCCCTTTAAGAAAAACCTTAAATGCATGAGTCCAAGCTAAATAATTCAGTTCATTCAGATGCTTAAGGTAACACAGTGGGAAAGATCATCATCTTTGAGATCAAAGAATTTTGTTTCATAACTGGCTACTGTAACCCTTTGTGAAGATCAGCAAGCAGGAACCAAATAAAAAATGGATGATGAAGTAAAGTTACACAAACTAGATCAAAACAAACCAGAGAGGCAAGCTGCGAACTATGAACAAGATCTGGTTCAAAAAGGCTAAAAACGCGAACCAAATCGCAAGGAGAAGAGAAGAAGAATCAGATATGTTGCAAAGAGATCAAAATGGCGAATCAAATTCATGAGAAGAAGAGACCAAAGCACAAACCAAAATCGCGACCCAAATCAGCAAGCGCAAACCAAAATTGTGACAAGAAGTTGCCGCCTACTAATGAGAAACACAAAAATACCGCTGCCTAATGAGAAACACAAATACCGCCGAAATCGAGCACAAATCTGACCAAAGCAAGGGTTTTCGGCACCTATAAAGTAGATCTAGATGACTAAAACACATGAAGAGTAACGCGATTCGTAAGCTAGAATTTCCGAAATTGCAAGAAGATTCAATGACTCGAAGAACATATTATAGTCGGCATAAAAAAAAATCTCTAAAAATCTCCACAATTACCAGAAGCCTGAGATGAAGCTGGTCATGGAGTCGCCGACCATCGTCGTCAGTACAATCGGCAGCGGCACGGTGACGTTATCGTACGACAGATGACGTCAGCATGCCGTTTCTATCTCGCGGTATGTTTCAGACTAATTAGAACTGTTAGATGAATCTTTTCTCTGATACTAAGTGAAAGTGTAAAAGCTGTAACTTTAGGGATTTAGAGAAGAAAAAAGAGAAGACGAGGAGAAGAAACTAGAGTTTCACCGTTTCAGGAACATAATTAGTCCCTTCTCCCTGACATCAATTTATATTAAATGAATATACGACTCAATGACAAAAATACCCTTAATACATAAAAGAAATACTCTAACATCCATAACATGATAATTAGATGAATTTGACACTTAGACACATACTCACACCCAACACGGATACCCGAGTCCATGTAACATAACCTTCACCTCTAAAAAGAGAAGTAGCTAGGTGTGATTCACACAAGGTATATCAAGGTCGGGAAAAAAATATGAAAAGATTTATATCTATTCCGGTAGTTACTTGAGGAAATAATTAATAGGAAATCGTGATAAATACCCAAGGCCAGACCTAGCACAAAGGACAAAAGCATAGTGAACTCCTAATTGGATTTTGAACAAGCCTAGCTTGGTAAACAGACTTTATAAATGAGCATAGGCCTGATATTGTGTTTCAAAAATAAATGATGAGAACAGAAGAAGAGGAAAATCTGACCAACTATTTCATATAATAAGACAATAACTGCAGCAGAAGCAACAACAGTAACAGTGACACTTTGTTTTGCTGCGTGAACATTGTTTCATATTAACTTCTTGCGTACTCATCCAATGAAAACCAATTAATACTGTTAAGTGTTAACTCAATATCATTGTTTCATAAACTAAGCCAGGCAGCCAGCAACCACCAATTAAGGGA
>JAOTRH010000016.1:3154864-3186560 GCA_034768845.1 Heliamphora exappendiculata | reverse complement strand
AAGTATGGTTTTATGCAATGTACGGAGATTATATGCTGTGCGTGTTTTTTTTATATAAGTATTGTTTTATGCAATGTACGAAAATTTCAGCATAATAATAGTATTTGACATTATTAAAATTAATAATTTATAAATTAAAATTTATAACAGAATTTGTGAATATTCGATAAATATGCTACCTTATAAATAAAACAAGTTATTTATGAAGGTAAAATAATTATAATTTGTAACATAAATTGTGAGTGTTTAAAAAAAATTATGTTGTTATTTTGCACCTTTTAAAACTAATATCTTAATAATTGTAGGTTGTAACAGAAGTTGTGAGCATTTGACAAATATACTAACTTATATATGAAATAGAAAAAAAAGTGATTATAATTTGTAACGAAAATTGTGAATATTTAAAAAAAATTATAATTTATTATTTAAATTAATAGAAAAAAGGTAAAAATAACCCCCAAAACTTGGGCAAACTATTCATGACTTATTATTAAAATTAGTAATAAAAAATTAAAAACTATTCAAATAGTTTTACTAAATATTCTAA
This sequence comes from Heliamphora exappendiculata, assembly GCA_034768845.1. Taxonomy (NCBI): domain Eukaryota; kingdom Viridiplantae; phylum Streptophyta; class Magnoliopsida; order Ericales; family Sarraceniaceae; genus Heliamphora; species Heliamphora exappendiculata. The sequence continues at coordinate 3,186,013 of JAOTRH010000016.1, read as the reverse complement.
TAGTGTTTGTGGCAAAATTAGTGCAACTATTATTTAGTTTTTTTTAATATTAATTTTAGTTATTAATTACAATATATTTTAAATACTCATACTTTTTTTTGTATAATTTATAATTAAATTTGTTTTTTTTTAACTTTAAATTATAATTTTTATTAAATACTTATAACTTTTAATACAAATTATTAATTTCAACAATTATAAGCTCCACCCATACAAGCAAAAACTCTTAGGGCACGATTGGAAACTTAGTTTTTTTAATTTTTTAGCTAAAAATATCGAAAAACTAAAATTACATATTTAGCAAAAAAATAAAAATAAAAATTAAAAAGCTCAAAAATTAAATTAAAAGACAAGTTCAGATAATAATATATTCAAATTCTCACCACTTTTAAAATATAATAATATTTTTTACATAACTTATTTATTATAATTACCAACTATATATAATTATTAATATTAAATATATAAAATATTAAAATTATTTATTTTGAACAAAAAAATAAAAAAATAAATTTTTATTCTAAATAATTAATTTTAAAAAAATTAATTTAAAAATTAAGTTATCAAATAACTTATTTAGAATTAAATTTAATTTTCTAACTAAAAATATAAAAAAATAAAAAAAAGTAAATTTTAAACTAAGTTACCCATCGATCCCCGGGAGCATATGATCCTTCCTCCAACCCGTCTTGGACTGCGTGTGAACTGTGGACGGCGACGAGGGAGAGGGGGTTCAGAGCAGACAAGATCATGGGACCTGCACGGTTTCATTGCACAATCCCTGCAAATCTGGATCCTGCAAATTTCTAAAATCCTCCCCCTTCTCCTCTGCTTTCTCTCTCTTAACCCCCGTTGGCTTGCTTCTCTCTCCCCCGTTAAGGGTATGTTTGGATAACTAGAATTTTAAAATAATGAAAATATTTTTTTATTCCTCTGTTCAAAATGAGTAAGAGTAGGAAAGTAAAGACTGTTCAAATTAAAAGAGTTTATTTTTTGTTAATATAAATTTTTGTATTGTTATAAAAAAATATTTTAAAAGAATTTATTTTTTAATATAAAATAAATCTCAACTGTACAATAAAATAAGTCAAAACCCATAGTTCAATTATAATTGTAATTATTATTATTAATTTGCTATTTTTCTGGCCAATTAAGAATTATATTTGTCAACTATGCAGAATCTATTAATAATCTTAAAATTTAACATCAATCACTTAAAAAATTAAATGTTCAACTCTAATACATTTTTAGGCCTTAATTGCAAACTAACTTAAAAATTTATTATTTTTAAATTAATTTTTTAAAAATTTATTATTTGAGTAAAAAATAATTTTTTTTACTTTTTGATCAAAATAAACAATTTAACTATTCAATATATTTGATATTAACAATTATATTAGTTGGTAGTAGTAGTAAATAAGTTATGAATAAAGAGTATTACTGTATTTTAAAACTGATAAGAGTATGAATAAAATATTCTAGAATTTATATTTTAATTTAATTTTTTTGTTTTTTTTTTGTTTTTTTTTTGCTAAACAGGTAATTTTGATTTTTTTGGGGTGTTTTTAGTCAAAAAAAAAAAATAAAATAAAAATAAAAATAAAAATAATCTTAAAAAGTCAAAGTTGCCTATTAGAGCCTTAGTGTCTGTTTGGAATAATTTTTAAGCTTTGCTTTTAAAATATTTAACTTAAAAAAAAAAAGAAATAAAAAATATTGAGAGTGCTTGGGATAATTTCTTACAGTAGTTTTTTTGTTTTTTGTTTAATTAAAATTTTTTATTTTTTAGCTTTTAAGTTGTAGTATTTAAAATATTGGCATAATTTTTTTAATTTTTGTAAGTAAAATTAATTTTTTTATGTAAGAATATTATAATAATGTTATTTAAATAAAATTAAGGTATTTGATATATGTATTGATTTTTTTATTAAATTAAGAGATGAAAAAAAGTTAATTAATTTTTAAAAAACCAAATTGGGTAATTTAAAAGTTAATTGTTTTGAAAAAAAAATTAATTTAAAAACTATCCCAAACTTTTAATAAGAAAAATTAAATTAATATTTTATATTATTTTAAATACTTGAACATGATTACTCCCAGCAATTATTTTTTATTTTGTTTTCATGATTAGCATCATTTAAACATGGCAAAACAACTATTAATAGTTTTAAATTTTATGTTATAATTTTTTTTAATAAATTGTAAAATTTTTTAAATATTAATAATTTTTGTTAAAATTTATAAATTTTTTTATTTGAACTATAACTTACATTTTTAACAAACATTCATAATTTTTACTATAAATTATAATTTATAAATTATTAATTTTAATAATATCAAATATAACCAATAAGTACGTCTCACTTTCTCTTTAGGCGTTGCAATAGTTATAACAAATTAAAATATTTGATATGGACAAGTCATATATTTTTTTATCCACCCAACATAACTGAATTAATATTTATTTACCTAAATCTTTTTAGCATATTATTAAATAAAAATACGACACCACCTAATAATAACAGCCCTATTTGAAATAATTTTTATTTATTTATTTTAATTAATTTATTTTTATTTTTAATAAAATAAATTTTGTTTAACTAAACTATTATACATTTTATTTCAACTCATTTCATCGTGGCTATAGAGATAAGTCAAAATAAATTAATAAATTAAATTTTATATATATATATATTTTAGTAAATTTTTTTATTTTTTAATTAAATTTTTTTACTTTTTCGGATCATCCAATCGAAATAATTCAAATAAATAATTTTTTTTAATTAAAATTAAAAAAAAAATTTAAAAACAAAAATAAGTAAAAAATAAACTTTTTTTTTAGCCCAAACAGCATTTAATTCTCCAAAACTACGGAGTAATTTATAATTACTCTTTCTTTACATTATTATTATTAGCAGGGACTTCCAAGCTTACAAGCTATCACAAGTCGCCACTCTCTCTCTCTGTCTCTATCATCTCTGACTCTCTCTCTCATCTGTAAGACTCTGTTTGGTGTGTGCTAGTTTCAAATAGACCTATAGAGATTAGAGAGAGGAGAGTGAGATTCTTGCCCTGTTTGGTATGAATTTTTAGAAAAAAAGTAAAAGAATTTAACTAAAAAAATTAAAAATTTATTAAAGATAAAAATAAATAATATAAATTTTTATTTTTTATTTTTTATTTTTATTTTTATTTTAATACTTTTTTTAATTTTGGAGTGTTTGGATGAACTTTTTGAGCTATTTTTTTTAATTTTTTGGTACCAAATTTAATAATATGTTATAATTTTTTTTAATACTCACAAATTGTATTATAAGTTATTATTACTTTTTTATATTTTAGAAAAAATTTAATTAAGTCAAATTTTTTTTAGTAAAATTAATTTTAGTCTCATGTAACATTTTCTATTGAGATTTGTCTCGTTTTATATTTGATTCCCTAAAATATTTTTAAATTATATTTTTAAAAAATTTTATTAACCAAATCTCTTCTCATGCGGGAATAAAAAATTCTGTCCAAAAGATCTCTCACAAATTCTCACACCGCAACCACCACAACTCTAGGTTCGTCGTTGTCTTCATCCTCCGTGCTGTTATCGCCATTATTGTTGTTCTTGACTTCTCTGTCATCCTCTCTTGTTGTTGTTGTCACCATCTCTCGTCAACTAATACATACGTCAATCGTAATTTATAATGCATTTTCAATGATATTGCATTTTATATGTAATTAATACATGTATTAGTAAAAATATTTTTTATGACTCTGTTTTGTATTTTTAATGATACAGCTGCTCAAATACAACTAATAAATGTATCCGTTGCACTCTGCCTTGATGACATCAAAAGATGGTGATAGTAACATTAGCGGATGATGACTGCAACGGTGAAGAAGAACAACAGCAACATCAGGCTTGACGACGACGATGAAGGATGAAATTGGCAATGATGAAGACGTCGTGGTGTGGATGATTCTGTCAACTCAGTTGTTGTTTTGGTTCTACACATCGGCGAAGAGAAAGTTGAGGTCGGCAGCGACGGTGGTGCGAAAGCGATGGTGGTCCAGGAATAACCGCTAAGGCTTAGATAATGGAAGAGAAGGAGAAAACAGTGTCGACTAGAGTTATGTTAATTTAATATTATGCTAATTTAAAATTTTAAATAAATGTGAATCAGTTATATACAAAATCTAGAATCTGGTGAATGTTAAAATGGCAAAAATAGAGTTTTAAAATTTTATAATCAAATGATATTATCCATTCATTTAGAAATTTTTCATAAATAATACCACCTATATAACAACCATATATAGATAACGACATCACTTATATTAAAACTACACATATAAATAAACCCAAAATTAATAGAAATATTTTAATTATTCTAATTTGTTAATTTAAAAAATAAGACTAAATATGAAAAAAAAAAACTAAAACTCTTATAATATCTAAAAATATGACTAATCATCAAATAACTCTATATTAAATCTATAATATAATATATTTACTAAATATTTATAACTTTTACTATTAACAACAACATATGGTCCTATTTAAAACAATTGCTTATTTATTTATTTTATTTAGCTATTTTTTGTCCTTATTTAATATTTTTTATTATTTAATTAAATTATTACACTTTTTGACTCATCTTACTGAGATTGCTCCCGTTTGGGTAGATCTTACTTGTTTGCTTATTGACTTATTTGTTTATTAGCAAATAAGACAAATTTCATTTAAGCAAGTTTGTTTGGGTGATTTATGACTTATTTACTTATAAGTCAGCTATCTAAACGAATTTATTTGCTTATAAGCCAATTTATTGGCTTCTTTAATTACCAAAATCAGTTTATTTGTTTATTTTTTTTTATTTTTAGCTTATTTAATTATTTAAATTACGTGGCTTATTTTTTAACTTATAAGTCAATAAGCAAATAAGTAAACTCATCCCAACGGAGTCATTCATTGAAAAAGTAAAAATTTGATTAAAATATAAATAAAAGTTAAAAAAAGACCAAAATAAATCAAAATAAACTAAATTTTATATTATTTATTTTTGTTTTTAGTATATTTTTTTATGTTTTAATTAAAATTTTTAATTTTTACAGTTCATTTCTTCGAGCCAGTTAAAAATAAAATTATTTTATAAAGACAAAAATAAATAAGATTAAAAAAATGTAGCCCAAACATTCCCAGAGTTTATGAGTTATTTAAAGAAAGTATCTTTATGTTTTAATAGATGGAGGGAGGAATAGGTGAGAACACAATTAATTTTCTTCTTGAACAGAAACGACGACATACATATTATTTTTAGGCGCCTGGGTTGCGTGCCTTATGCTCTAATTCCCTTCCTGTTCGATCTGGGGGGGGCACTTTTTGAGCAAAGGGAATCTCTCTGCCTCTCTTTTCCCTCTTCTCTCTCTGTCTCTCTCTCTTCCACTCCTAAATTTGTTCCTGTATCTATATCATCAAAAGCCATAGCTACACAGTAGATGGGAAAAGCAGGGGAACCCACTTCCCACTCACTCCGCGTGCAAAACATACCCAAGACGGAATAAAAGCAAGAAAAACAGCTATATAGATATTGCAATCTCACAACTATTCTCCCTCTTTCCTTCTCTCTCTCTCTCTCTCTCTCTCTCTCTCTCTTTCTCTGGGCTTATTAATCGTATAATTTGGCTTTTCTTTGTGTTTCTATGGTGTTTTTGGACTCAAATAAGTCTTCTGGTGGCGTTTCTGAGGAGTTCGTTTGATGGGTGTTTGCGTTTTGGCTAAAACAGCTTGATTTTGATGATTTGAGGACGTGGGTGTTTCATGGATTTTAAGTTTCGGTAAAGGATTCGTGGTATGTGATGATCTTGTGTCCTTTTTGGGTTTCTTCCCCTGTTTTTCTTCCCAAACGTGTGGTTTTAAACTTTTAAGTTGATGATTTGTGTGCTTTGAATATCTGAGGTGCACGTGTAACTAACTTAACTGATGTGTGTTTTCGTTTTCCAGCGAGTTCTCTTCAATTTTCTTGCTGATTCCTGGTGCGAAACTTGAAAAGAAGAGAAGTTGGTTTTTTTTTTTTCGTTCTTCCCATTTTGGATTTCTTTCTCGGAAACGTAAATGGAGGGAGGTTCAAAACAGGGCGAGATTTGCCCACAGTTACTGGATTTGATACCTAAAGATAGAGATTGGCTTCTGAAGAGGGATAAACAACGAAGCAGCCATGGATGCTCGGAGGAGAAGAATCTGGAGTTGAGACTTGGTCCGCCAGGTGAAGAAGACTGGAAAATCAAAGATGGAAGTTGCAGAGAAAGGGAGGAGGAATCTAATATTCTGTCTCTTGGTTATTTCTCTAACATGGCCCCCACTTCTGGTGCAAAGAGAGGGTTTAAAGACACGGTTGAGATGAAAACAGTGGAGAAGAAGGGTTGGATCGTGAGCAACAACAATGGAAGCCAAAACCAGAAGTTTTCTGCGTCGGAAAACCCGGTTAACCCGGTTGGAACCGGCTTGTCATCGCCATGGTCGTCGTCTTCTTCAAGTCACCAGGTAAAGTCCCAACAAAATCAACAGACAGACAAAGGAGGTGTTTAGCATTGTTTCTGATTATAGCTCTTAGGATTTTGTTATCAGCAATGCTATGAAACTGAAACAAACTCGTACAAACTTGTGTTAAATAATCAGATACAAACTTCTGTTTTGCATTGTTTCTGATTATGCTAGGGTTTTGTTATTAGTTTTGGTAATAAACGCTTACAACTTGTGTTAATAATTTTTTTAATAAATCACTAAAAATAAGTTAATATTAGTTCTAAACACTTAACTCACGCTAAGAAATATAATTATTGGCGTGGACCTCTTTAATTACTTATTTGCTTATTAGTAATCCAAATTTTATTTAAGCATATTCGTTTGAGGGCCATCTAACTTATTTGTTTACGAGGCAGTTTATTTTAGTTATAAGTCAGTTTATTTAATTATTTTTTTTATTTTCAACTTATTTAGATATTTAAATAATGCCATTTAATTTTTAGCTTATAGATCAATAACTAAATAAACAAAGCCACACAAACAGGGTCAATATTTTAATTATAATTTGTATGCAATTAATTTTAACAATGTAACGCATTATAATTGGGGTGTTTGGCTAACCTTTTGCTTTTAATTTCTTGGGGTTGATTTTAGTTATAAATTATAATTTTTTTTAAATATTAATAATTTTTTATTATAATTTTTATTTTTTTATTTCGGTTACAAGATTGGATTATTATCAAACTCATAATTTTTATTATAAGTTATATAATTTATAATTTCTAAGCTGCCAGCATTAGAATTTCTAAATACTCTATTATTTTTTTAGTTTACCAAGAATAAAAAAATAGATAAATTATTTGTCATTGTCAAAATTAATAACTTATAAATTATAATTTATAATAAAAATTATGATTATTTGATAAATATTAAAATGTAGTTTAAATATAAAAATAATAATTATAATTTTTAACTGAAGTTATAATTATTTAAAAAATATTATAATTTATGCTTAAAATTATTAGGAATAGCTTTGCGGAACACCTCTCATCAAAGAGAGTGAGAAAGAATTATCCTTAAAAAATTTTCTTGTCAAATAGCGAGACAACTATGTGATTTGTTATATTTTATATTATTTAAATTGTCTATTTAAAAATAAATAAAAGTAAAAATGATAACAAGAAAAAAGTTATTTTTTTTTAAAAATAACTAGTGCATTTTCTTGGTCTCTCTTGTAAAGGCTTTGTTTGTCCACCTGACTTAAAATCTTTTGGTTTTTCTACTTAAACCCAAAAAGTAATTTAAGTTTCGTCTTTTAACCTTGATTTTTTATTTTTTATTTATTGGCTTTTAGCATTTTTGCATAAAATATTTTTATATATTTATTTTGGAAATATCATAAATTTATTATACAATCTATTTTTAATAAAAATTATAATTCTTAAACTTAGTTGTCAAAATTTATAAATTTATATAAGATCTATAAATATAAAATTATATAAAAATAATTATAAAAAATTATAATTTCTTTGTGACTTAAATTTTTGTTGTCATTTTGTCTTTTGGTTTAAAGTTAATTTTAGTCTTTTTTTTTTATTAATTGCCGTTTAGAAAAAAAAAACGCAATACCAGATTAACAGTGGTATATCTAAACGAGACGGGAGAAAAATTATTTTCTTATTAAGCTATATCCGATATCCGAATAAAATGGGAGAAAAGGTATAATCTTTTTTTTATTTTTTTGTTTTTTTTGTTAATAAGCAAATGAGTGGAAAATTTCCGACCGTTAGTTTCTGTTTAAAATTGTAGTCATTATATTTTAAAATTATTATGTATATACCAATTAGGTGAATTCTCCATTTCATCAACTGAAATCAAACCCTGGGCAGAGCTTGACTGTTATGGCAGAGGAATCGTCACAGTGCTGTAACGCTACAGCGATAGACTTGTTAGAGAAGACAGAAAAGAAAGTATTTTCAGCAGCGGCAGCACAAACTACAGCTGTGCCCAACAGCGCTCAGAAAAGGTACTTTTTTTTTTCTTTCCTTTCCCATTTCTTGTTTCTTTTGGACAGAGGATATTCACTCACACTCACATTTACTTAGGTGTTGTGTGGTACATGCAATTATAATTTTTTACTTTTTTTTTTTTTGTATTTTTGGTTTGGTGTTTTCAATTTGATGATGTGGATTTTATTATTTCTTTTGATTTCTGGTTGTGTATGCACTACGTAATTTAATTATAGAATTAATTTTAAATAATGAATTTTTTTTTAATTATTCATTATTGAAAGAGAAAAATGAGAGATATATGAGTAGAGAGACAGGCAAGAGTGGGTTTTGGAAGAGGAAAAATGGGAAAAAAGTCGGGCCTTCATCTTATTGATTGAAGATGGAAGAATATTAGATCTTCATCTTCATCTTGACTATTGATTGAAGATGAAAGAATACTAACACTTGGATTGACGTATTAATGTCAACATTAATGCTCTTGCCCCTTCTAATATAGATTTTTGTGAAAGTGGTTTACACTTGGATACACAGATTCAAGCATTCAAAAACACTCCTTTTGAATTCTGTGCACATAGCATTTTTATTCGTGAGAGTATAGTACCTCATCTTTAACAACTTAGAAATTTATCTAGAATTCAAAATAAATGATCAAATTTTACTTGAGAGTTACCCACCCTACATATAGTTTATCGGGATAATTTATCTTGAATTCTGTAAGTTTAAATTTGCTTGGTGAGTAGCCCAACTACCCACAACACAGGAATTTGGATAATTCATTTTGAATTCTGAATAAGTTTTTGAGTCAGCCTTTATGTTGGATTTTTGTTTTACTTAATAGTGAGTTCGTCATCTCACTTGGGAAGCAATTAATAACTTAAAAATTGTCCGAGACTAAAATTTGCAACCAGTTTTTGCATGAAAATGTACAATAATGTATGCATGTCACAAATTTGCACAAAAATGCATAAAATTACCATGGCACACGAATATGAACGGTTTTTGGAGTGTTAACTTGTCACATGAATACGCATAGAGAGTTCACAAACTTGTAGCTCTTTTAATTCCTCTGCATCCTACATCGGTTCAATATCATTACATTTTTGGAGATGGAACCTACTATTTCCATGTATACCAATACACTTTGTATATATATGTATATATCTGCTGTGCATTATGTAACCATTATCCACCGCCCAGTGAGTGGTGCGGTGCTTAGCATTTTCCTGGGTTAAGTACCTCGTTATATTAATTTGTATTCTCTTATCTAATCCTCTCTTGATGTTCCCACGAAAAAATTTGGAAACAAAAGAACTGGTTCAGCTCCGGTTGTGGGATGGCCTCCAATTCGATCATTTAGGAAGAATCTTGCCAGCAGCAGTTCATCATCCAAACCGACCACCCCCGAGTCACAAAATGTGGTCCCAAGCAAGGTTCCCGGTGAGAACCCGGTTGAAAGTTGTAGAAAAGGTTTCTTTGTGAAGATCAATATGGATGGAGTTCCTATAGGAAGGAAAGTTGATCTTGAAGCCTATGGCAGCTATGAAAAACTCTCCTCCTCTGTTGATGAACTCTTTAGAGACCTTCTTGCAGGTTATTTACATTACATAAGGGAGATAGAGTGAGATGTTTTTCCTTCTTTTAGAGGTTTTCTTTCTGTGGTTATCGATTTTTGTTTGTTTTTGTTGATCTTGATTAGCTCAAAGAGATTCTTCTGCTGGTGGAATCCAGAAGAAGCAAGAGGGAGAGAAAGCGATTAAGGGTTTATTAGATGGAAGTGGGGAATATACTCTTGTTTATGAAGATAACGAGGGAGACCGGATACTTGTTGGGGACGTCCCATGGCAGTAAGCATCTTATCACTATGGATCTGATGCAATTTTAGTTTGTTCTTTAATCCCATTTTAGAATCCAAACATTTGGTCATGGTGCCCTTACTAATCACCGTATATGAATTATATATATATTGTTTTTCCATTTTAAATTTTCTAACCCATGAGTAATTATTTTTTGTTAATAAGACATTGCTCCTTTTCTCAATTTCTTTAGCATCCAAAGTTGTTATTCTACACTATTTTCAAATTTCTTTGTTACCCCCTCGTGGACTTCTTAATATTATCATTTTGCAGCATGTTTGTATCTACTGTGAAAAGGCTGCGAGTGTTAAAAAGCTCGGAGCTCTCTGCAATGTGCCGTGAGTTTCATTATTTGATCTCGATATAAGTTGTATTTTGATCTGGTAGTTGCAGAAAATCCCGCTTACTCCCTGTTTCTGAATGTTGAGAATTGGGGCTTTTGTGCTTTGCAGTCTGCAGTAAGCGAGGAAAGATCCTGTTTCGTGATCCGCCAAAATGAAGAAGAACGATTAATAGTTCTCTGAAGAATTTTCACTTAAGTTTGGAGGAGCACTGATTTTGTGATTTTGAAATTTTGGATTGTGTTTTCTGAGGGCAAGGACAAAAAGAAAGGCATTTGTAGTTGAAAACTCCGACTAGGTGGTGTATTGGGAGGATGAATGGACTTGTTATTTCTTGAGTTTTTTTTTTTTTTTTGGTCATTTTCCCGCCTTGGCTTTTCTTTTTGCCTTCTATTTGTGACTATTAATCAAGTAAGAAGAGGTTATGCTCTAGACTGTCTTTGCATTTCAGGCAATGCTGACAATCATGTGGTTTACAGTGTGAAATTGTATGATTGTTAGTTAGTAGGTTCTTTTGTCCTGTTTTTGAACTACAGTGTCTGAATATTTTAGTAAAGGAAAAATGTATAAAAAAAGACTCTTTACCAAATTCGCAGGACTTGTTCACAGAAGGTTTGAAAGCAGCAGATCCTGACGATTGATCGAAGAATTTCATGTACAACCGCAAAGCCAAAAAAATAAAAAAAGGGAAGAAAGATTATAGATACACAAACATCCTAACAATGTGAAAAAAATAAACATTTTATTTCTTGAAACAAAGCAATCTGTAAATAAGCAACCACGAGTGAGCAAGCCATCTGACAATTCAATCCATCTGACAAATTATGGTTCCAGGGCTGCAGCCCGATGTGTCAAGCCACGATGTCAAGCCAGGATTGCCACGGGTGTTCCTGGGTGGTGGTTTTTCGCTTGTTCGCCTCCAAACTGCTCAGATTCTCGGAACTACAAACGTTGATAAGTTTCTCCAAACTGCTCAAACTCGCAGGACTTGTTCACAGAAGGTTTGAAAGCAGCAGATCCTGACGATTGATCGAAGAATTTCATGTACAACCGCAAAGCCAAAAAAATAAAAAAAGGGAAGAAAGATTATAGATACACAAACATCCTAACAATGTGAAAAAAATAAACATTTTATTTCTTGAAACAAAGCAATCTGTAAATAAGCAACCACGAGTGAGCAAGCCATCTGACAATTCAATCCATCTGACAAATTATGGTCCCAGGGCTGCAGCCCGATGTGTCAAGCCACGATGTCAAGCCAGGATTGCCACGGGTGTTCCTGGGTGGTGGTTTTCCGCTTGTTCGCCTCCAAACTGCTCAGATTCTCGGAACTACAAACGTTGATAAGTTTCCACTGCCCCCTGGCTCTCCTCTGCCTACCAAGGGTGGCGGATGAACTCCGCCAACCCCTTAACATGAACTGAGGTCTCTTTTCATATCTTCATATCTTCATATTTCAAGAAGAGAAACCTCCCGGGTGTCCCAAACTTCCTTTCCAATATCCCAAAACATGGTCTCAATGGGGCTGTAGTCCTTTCCGTATATGGCAAACTCTTCCATGCCTCCAACAATGGAATGCAGCCATGAGGCATCAAGACGAGCAAAGAGTTTGCTGAAAACTCATGGTGGGTTTGGGCGACAATGGAAAAAGCCAAGACCTTGAGCCATGTGATATGAGATCTTGGAGCACTGCCCTTGGTAGCTTGGTATATGAGTCGCTTTTGAGCTAACTTGACTCCTAGCCCTAGGTAAAAAATGTGATACCAAAAGCCTTCATATTGGGAAAGCCATTACAAATTCTTTCAGATACATGACAATTCTCAGAATGTGAGAAGGGTTCCATAAAGAGAAGGATCTCTCTTTCTCTCTGTCTCGCTCGCTCTCTTGGTGACAAAAAACACTGATGGGATTTTGAAACCTAACTTCCAAATTTTCATTCAGTTTAGAGTTAGGTAGGCACAATAAATGCCGTCCACAGCCCTCTTATTTGCTGGATCTAAGCTTGATGGGTCCTCAGTGTATGCATGAAGCAATAACAAGAAACCATCTAAAGTTGGAGTTCTATAATTAATAAGCCACACAGGGCATAACTTGAAATGCTGCAGACAGATAATTACATTCGGCCCATTTGACTATTTCTTGGTTAAGTGACTTCTTTAATATAATCATAATATAATCATAACTGCAGGCAAGGTGGGCTAGTGGGGGCAGCCGCTCTCCCCAAGTTTTTTATAAAATAAAAAAAAAACCCAAATATTATAGTAGATTTATACCCAAATATATCAAAATTATATAGGTTAGCCTCCCCCTCCCCATATTCCTTATTAAAATCTAATATATGCCCTGTAGATCTTTTGACAATTATTCACCACTAAGTTAAAATTCTTCTAAGTCTGTCCCTCAACATAATGAAGGAAGGTAGTTTACAACAATTGGAAGAAAGTGTCCACTAGATATATCATACATCTCAACAAAGTACTCAACACTCTTTGAAATACAACTGCATCTATAGAGACAAGTTTTTGCTGCACTATTTCAATGATCCACTTTTCCCAACACAATGATGCATTTTTTCCCCAACACAAACCATTTCCGCAACTGCTTCTGAAAAGCATGGTTCTAAAGGCAGAAAGGGAATTATCATCCGTTCATCTAGTATGCAATTCATGTTATTTTCTTTTTTCTGACCAAACACAATCTTTTAGTGATGATGGGAAGAAGTTACTTGATTTTTAGAATTTTCATGAGGGGGATAGGAATACAAGATTTGCAGGCTGCACATCAAGAAGCAACGCAAGAAAGCCGCGGTATGGTTATGGAATTGCCGAGTTCTAAAGCTCACATAGAGCATAACCTCTCCATACCTTTCAACTAAAACTATTGGTATTATTTGCCATATTCCTTATTCACGTTGTTGTTGTTGTTTTTTTTTTTTTTTGTTTAATATCTTAACGTGTCTAGAGCAATTTACCTTCATCTTGATTAATTTAAGGGGACCACTACTATTGTCCATTAATGAAAAGTCCCATTAAAACTGAGGCAAAAACAAAGTTGCTTACCTTGGGCACTAAAAATTGAGACTGAATAAAAGAAAATTACTATCAATAAGTCCTTCTAAAGTTATGGGCTCAAGATAGTATCAACTCTGTTGCGTATTGGTTAAATAGAATCCTCGGGCAGCCATAGAACCAGTAAGAGAAGTAGCCACCTGAGCTCATTTGTTATTCTCCATGGAATTGGATACAATAGAATTGGATACGATAGAAGGAAGAAATAATATTGTGAGTTCTACATACTTTTTTAATATTAAAAGATTATAGAATAAATTATGTATATAATGAGAAATTTAATTCACATTTAGTTAAGGTGAGATAAAAAATAAGACAAAAATTACAGAGTTATTTTTTATTATTAGATAAGTAAAAAAGATAATTCGAAGCATGGCACAAATAATACTAAGAGAAATATGATATTATTAATATCATGAATAAAGGATTAATAATCCTTCGTCCATATAACAATTCATAGCAATCTCGCTATAGAAACGCAGAATTATTTGTCTTAAGAGGCAAAAACTAAAATGGTGGACCCTAGTGTTTTTTAATCCAATCCGGTTGCCACCCAATCCTTGGATCTAAACATGCTCATATTGTATGGGTTTAACTAACCCTAAATCAATTATGGGATTTGTTCAATTTTGAACCATCGTCTGTTTATTCTAGTCTTAAGAGTACAAATTTCATAACCCAGGAATGCCTAGACTCCATTTGATTTGATATGAGGCATCTGCCTCTATTGTATTCACAGTTTTTTTTTTCTGGGGAATCAAACAAGTGCGGAAGTGTAAAAAAGAAGAGAAAAGAAAGAAAAAAAGAGAGATCAAACTCCCCCCTCCCAAACCCAATTATAAGCAAACCATTGATCATCAGCTAAATGGTAGCAAATGGACTATTAGCAGAGATAACATAAAATGAATTCTGCTCAACTGAGAATCTGAGATACATCGTTCAACTAAAAAAGTCAAATCGATTTTGTAATGAAACCCAAAAATAAACACACACCCAGAAATCAAAATACAAAAAAAGAAGCATCAAATGTTCGAACTACGAAAGAATGTACATATCTACGCAATCACCATCTTTAGTTTTGCCTGGCTTGACCCTGTTTGCCGTATATGTACACCGTAGAGAAGAGAACGTTCGCCGGAATCAACCACCAATAAAGGATCTGCAACTATTCATCCTCCGGTGACAGGAAAACGCCGCCGTGATGGATCGGAATTGTCCGCCAGATTTGAGGGAGGTATCGAGAGAAGAGATCCTCGTCGATCGCCATTGAAGATCCAAGTCCTTGTCCCTGTGAGTCGATTTTTTTACTTTTTTTTTTCTTTCTAATCTCCGTCTCGTCTGTTTTCGTTGTTGGTGTTTCCCGCTCTTAACGGGAATGAAAAAGTTGGTCAAGGAATTATTAATAACTTCTCGAAGAGCGGCTCTCACACGTGTAATTATTTTTTAAAATTTAAAAAATTATAAAATAATTATTGCATAATTGATCAAATTAAATATGAGTTTAAATTATATATCTTATGAAATTTTATTTTTTTGTTTAAATTTAACAATTAGTAGAGAATTATGTATCTATTAGATAACGAATTTTACAAAATATAGAATATATTATATTTAAGAGAATATAATATTAATAATTCATTTATTACTAATTTCATGAGACTACTTATCAACTGAAATTATATATATTTTAATTATTAATTCGATAAATTAAACATGCACTTATTATATAATAAATTCTTATTTTTATTTTTTTAATTAATTAAAAATATGATAGTTAAATAAATAATTTTAAAAGTAAAAAAATTATAACAGGAATTCAATTGACTTTTAGCCTCCCTTTATATATAACTAGCCTACAGGGCACACGCAACACACGTGTTATTCGAACGAATTTAAATTAAATTTTTTTTATAAAATGGTATTGACAAATTCGTTAAGCTATATTGCTAAAAAAAATAGTAAAAATAATTGATAATTTATTTTTCTTTTTTTACAATTCTAGAAAATTACGGATTTGTGGCCGTTGATATTACCTTAATAAAGGAAGTGGCAAATAAATTAAGGATAATATTATAATTGTAAAATATGTGACAAGATTTTAAAATTTTTATGCTCCTTTCACATATAGTATAGATAATAGATGTTATGATAATTAAATTATTTTATTAAATAATATAATATAATTATAAAAAAAATAAGTATACGATTAGTGTCATAGATTTGGTCATAAACTACTTAAGAAACTCAATGTTGTGAGTCTCGCAACTACATTTAACTTAAATATGTGAAACATATATGTGAATATAATATTGTACAACTCAATTACGAATGTTCAATGCAAGAAAAAGTTATGTAAGAGTTATTATATTAATATTATCTGTCCACTCGATAGTAAATAATCATATAATATAAATATACTCTATATTAATAGTCTCTACACACACACACACACACACATAGATATATATATATATATATATATACTTTTACCTATTGTTTACTATCTAATAAATAGTGGTTAACATAATATTTTATAACTATATTACATCATGTAATAAAATAAATTAGTCATTCGGGCATTAAATGAGGTTAGTAGATGTTTTATTTACTGCAAAAGCCATTTTACCACTATTTGTTACGTAAACTGAAGGAGGGTCTTGATTACAAAAAAAAAAAAGAGGTAATTTTTACTGGAGTCCTATTTTATATTTTATTTTATTACTTAGTTTCAAAATAAGTTAAATTTTTTTATAAGTATCGTTTTGAATTATATTTTTAATTGTACCATTTTATTCAATCCCCTAATTTGTACATGTCCTATTTTCGTTCAAGTGCAGCGATTCTGAGAAATCAACAAGAAATTCACAAAAACGTGATGCTTTGAATGACACAAAAACGTGAGAAATAATTTGATGCTTTGAAGTAAATCCGATCATCTCCGATTTTGATGCTTTGAATGGCACAAAAACGTGATTGTGAAGATCTTGACCATCCACGGACTGCGAAAAATCAGCGTAATATTCAGAAAAATAAATTTATGGCAACCGATTGGGTTCGGAATGTAGATTCAAAGAACAAAAATTTTCACATTCGTCGAAAATTTCATAGGCGAAAATTTTCAAATTTCGGTAAGAAAATTCCTTTGAATTTTTCGTTGTAGAAAATAATACATGACAAATGTCGTGTGTATCATTATTGCATAAAATGATATACTAAATATAATACGCTGTTTACTGAACACATTTTAATATGTGATAATTTTATGTGATTTTAACAAATAGTGTATCATTTCTAATATACTATTTGGTGTTAGGAAAAATTTAACGACAAAAACAATCTATTTTAGTATATTAATAGCAAGTACAAAAAATTAATAAACATAAATTGAAAATAAAACGTGACATAAAAACTGTTTTAGAACGAACAGATTGCAGGAAAACAAAATCTGAAGAACCTGATACAGTAATGGTGGATCGAGGCTCGTGTTTGACACGATTTTCTTAAGACAAAAGCGCCCTCACTTCGGTGCTTCAAGTTTGCAGCGTATGTCTCACAGGATACAACGATCAGCAGCCTTTGAAGCAGCACAACAATCAAAAAACTCGGCGAATCAAAAAGCTACGTCTGAGTCTTTCTCTCGAAAGGAAAATAATATGCAAGATTGTGAACGGTGCAGAAGCAACGAATGAGGGGAGGTCGTATTGAATTTTGTGTATTAAAAATGGCAGAACAGCAGCAGCCTTTAACTAGGCATGACTGGTGGCTATTCGGACTGACCCAGCAGTCATGAACCCAGTCCGTTTTGACGGTTAGACCGCCCAACAGACATGACCCGTCGCTCAACAGACGCGACTCGAAAATTAAATCCAACGGTCTCGAACCGAACCCTCTAACGGTTCGGTAACAATAACTAAATAACGGTAACAAAATTTAAATAATTAATATTTAAATTCAAAAATTTAAATAAATAAATGTTCAGCAAAAAGATAAAGGGTTGATATGACTCGGCCCGCAGAGCACGGATCCGAGCCTGAGCCTGACCGGGCGGGCGGCGGCGACAGCAGTGTGCGCGTAGGGTTTGGGCCAAACCCACCATTGGATAGGTCCTTATCCGTCCACAAAATTGGGTACCCCAAAGGGGCACACCCCTTAGGGTTAACTTGGCTTATAAAAGCCACTCACCCATATTTTTTCCAACCAATGTGAGATTGAAAACATATTTGTACCAACTTGGACACTCACAATTTCTTCTCCCAACCAATGTGGGATGAGACACGGTTACCATCGTTTTGCCAACTCTTATAGCACACTTTTGGAGTCAATTTCTCATTCACCCGTTAATAGTTTTGAACGCCACAAAATTCATGATTAAACTATTCAGGAGAAAATGAACATATTAGGACTTAAAATCATAAAAAAAGATTAATTCAATATAAAGTTATTTA
Source organism: Heliamphora exappendiculata (assembly GCA_034768845.1). NCBI lineage: Eukaryota > Viridiplantae > Streptophyta > Magnoliopsida > Ericales > Sarraceniaceae > Heliamphora > Heliamphora exappendiculata. The sequence goes on along the minus strand of JAOTRH010000016.1, from coordinate 3,167,780 downwards.
ATTTCAAAGTTAGCTAAACCCATGTCCAACAAATTGTTCAAAACTCACTATTTTTCAACCTTTGCTATATATCATTTTTTGATATTATTAGTGTATCATTCTGTATTACTCTAAAGCTGAAACATTTTTTAATGTAGCAGATAGTGTTCACCAAAAAACGAATAATTATCTGTGGTCTTCGAATATAGTGTATCATTTCCTCAAACAAGTACAACTTCAATGTTTTAAATAATGTATCATTTTTTTTAATCATTTTCTGCATCAAATGTGCGTATTATATTTAATATGCACGTTGATATCTGTCATGTATCATTTTTCGCAACAAAAAATCTAAAGGAATTTACTTATCGAAATCTGAAGAACCAAAATTGTATACCAAAAATCAACAGCGCGCCTCACGAAAAATAAAAGAATCAATGTTCAACGTGCAAAAATAATCAAAAACTGTTTGCATACCAAAAATCACCAGCCCGCCGCACGAAAAATGCAGCAAAATCTTCTTTACCGTGCAAAAAAAACCAAAAACTTGCTTGAAACAGTCTTCTTCCTCGTGTGACTCTTATTAATACGATTATGTGTATATTTAGCAAGTATTTTGAAGGTCTGAATTGATACAAATTAGTTTGTGTGATAATTAAAAATTTGATCAAATCGTATTCAATATCTAAAAATAAGAAAATATAAAATTTTAAATATAAAGATATGGGTATAATCTTTCCATATATATCACGCTGCAATAACTAACAACCAGAGGTATGCAGGTTTTATATTTTCAAAAAAACTAAAAATAAGACTTTGAATATAAAATTTTTGAACATGACTTATCTAAAAACAACATTTCAAAATGAGACTTATATATAATTTACGCTTAAAAGAAATTAGAAGAGGGTGTTTGTCATGAGTAATTATTCGAAAGTTAGCACAATGTGAGATTACTTATGTTGTGTTCATATTTAATGATGTATTAAAAAATATTTTAGATAAAATAATATTAAATTATTTTTGTTGAAAAAATAGAATTTAAGAATAACCGCTTATGTATATCAAATATTTTTATTTGTCAAAAATACCAAATAACATCACTTATATAGTAATTTAAGAATACCCTTACGGACGTATCAACTTATAAATTATAATTGAAATATGTAATTATAATTTTAAACAAAATTATAAGTTTTTTGTTAAATTAAATTGTGAGGCACACCTTGGATTCAGCTTGATAAATCAAATCATTCCTATAATACAATTTAATGAACAAATTGTTTATATAAAAATTAAATTAATTCAACAATTGTAACTAAATAATCGTGAATGGTATTATTTTATCCGAGTTTGTCTATTAAGTATGTGTGTGTTTGGTTTAATTTTTTTTTTTGGTAGCTTTTTTTGGTTTTTTTTAAAAAATAAGTAGATGTAAAAAAATATAAAAATGCCAATTAATTAAAATGAAATGTCAAACAAGTGAACGTTTAAAAAATTCTTAAATAAAATTTTTTTAAAAAAAATTAGGTCAAGCAAAAGCTACGTAGCAATACCTCAATTCGTAGGAGAAAAAACAAGGGCACGTTGCAGAAAAAAAATTCGAACGTGGGTGTTCGAGATCTAGATGAAACTGTCTCATTCACTTATGATAGTTTTGACTTTAGCTATAATAATTTTATATTTTTAATTTAAACGTTTAATTATTTTAATTTTAATTTTTATAATATAAATTTAACGGGAGTAAAATGTACATATCATATACACCCAAATAGTGAGTGAAAATTGTTAGATACTGCTGGAGTGTCACGTGGTATTATTTATATCGTATTCTTAATAAATAAAAATACGTAACGCACATTAAATGAGTTACTTTTGTCTTCTATTAATTCAACAAAAATAAGAAAATATTATTTCACGGATAGTAATTTTTATTATATAATTAAATAAGAATAGAACACCACATAGATATACAGTATAATGTTTCAAAATTACCAAATAATTACTTAATAGGGAGTACCCATTGACTAGTACCAAATTTGCCACTTAGGAACAATGCTAGGAGGATTGGGACAATTGACCCAACGATCGTGTAACTATACCTATTGCAGTGATATCGTGCGCTCAATTTTTATGGAGAAAAGTTTAATACTGTTTATAATAATTTAATAATTAACTTACTATCATTCTTAAATTAAACTAAATCAAATTAAATTAAGTATTTATTTTAATTAATTAAAATCGATTACATAAATTTTTTATGTCATTCTAATTTGTTAAGAATTAAATTTTTAATTAATTTTAATAAGTTTATATCTTTTAATATTTCTATAGATTGAAAAAAAAATATCAAGAGATTGCATGTATAATTAGAATAATGATAAAACCGTAAATTGGTGGTAGACATAGGGGTATATTTGTATATAATTCAACAACCACCTCTTTTTTGGTAACTTTTCAAATTTTGGTCAAGAAACATTTTATGTTTTTGCCAACTTGGGCAAGTGGGGATGACAAGAGAGTGTCCTTTGCTAAAATTCAACCTGGAATTCATTTACAACCTGACTTAAATAATATATAAAGGGAATTTATTAAAAACTAATAATAAAAAAAGGCATCAATTTGTGCAGATCCAATTAATAGTAGTGGTAGCTCCTTGTTGGTCAAAAACACTAATCAATCTAAAGAATATTTATCCTTTTATGGGGAACAATTATTCATGTTATGCGTTATTATTTATGTGATATTATTTAATTTTTGTTTAAAATTTTAAAATTTTTGATTTTTAAAAAATTTTATTTTATTTTTCTTAAAAAAAATAGAGGTAGTTTACATACACAAGTTATCCCAAATTTGTGAATATAATTTTTTTTACTTTTTGATAAAATATTTAATATGTTTTTACTTTTTATTTTTAAATTATAAATTTATAAGTTTTTTTTTTAAAAGTAGAATTAAATTTTTAATTGAGGACATTATAGAAATACCAAACACACTAGTTTAAAAGTTGACGTTTTTCTTTGTAAAAAAAAAAAAAAACTATTTAAACATGTCAAGCACGAGCTTAATGATAAATAAAAAATAATTCAAAAAGAACAATGTCAATTCCTTTTTGATAAAATGTATAATATACTTTTACTTTTTATTTTTAAATTATAATATTTAAAATATTAACACAATTTATTTATTTTTATGAAAAGGATTGACTTTTAAAATTGAAAGTATTATAGTAAATTTATTTTAAAAAATTTAAATGTTTAAATTATGTATAAACTTTTTTCTCTGAAAATGAGAAAAAAATTAATTGTTTTTTTAAAAAAGTCAAAACAATATGACTTAAAAACTAATTTTTTTTATTAAATAAAATCTAACTTTTAAGTGATCCCAAAGAGGACCTTAGATTGCTTTTTTGCGGCTTGTGTAGGCATAAAGAGACATTACAACACTTGTTCGCCCATGTGGAAAAAAAAATCTATTTTATATTTGGTTATTCATAAATAAAAAAAAATGAATATGTCCAAGTAAATTAATTTCTTTTGATCCCTACATGGAGCATTAGTTTTTCTCCCCTTTTCTTCAAGTGCCAAAACCCCCCCCTAACGTCGAGCTTGAATTTTAAAATTATGAAGAGAAATGGAAAGAAAATATGAAAATTTAAATTTTTTTAAAAAAAAAATAATAAATGAAGAAGAAAGAAACTATAAATGAATTCCTTTTTTGGTCGCTTAAGCTTTATTGCAATTCAAAATTTGACCAAACTCTAGTCAAAGTTTTATATCACCAGATAACATTGCCGTTGCTAAAAATATCCACAACTAATCCAACCACATTATCAGTTCCAACTTGGAATCTCAACGCTCAATCTCATCCCCCGATTGCCAGTGGTCACCGGAAGTCTATCACCGGAGCTAATTACCAGCTGTTGCCAAAAATTATAAAAAGTGTTGAGATGAAAGAATGGGATGTTAAGGTAAAAAGATGAGTGTTTAAAGTAGTAAATGTAATTTAGTTGATTAACTTTTAGATTTAAAATTCATTTTATTAGACTTGCTGTTGTAACTTGTGTGTGTTCATTAAGGACCATACAATAAAAATCTTTTCAACTAAAATTTTCTTATTCCTGTATGATATGTTCATTATGAACTATACACTAAAAACCCCCCAAATATAACTCAAGTGACACAGCTTGGCATGGGTTTCGGAAATTGGAGCAGCTGGACTTACTCTAAGGGCTCATGTGATTACGGGATTAGAGCATGGAATTAAATTATTTCACTAATAATTCATGTATAGATGTATTTAACAACCATTTAGAAGAGTTTAAAAAAAACCCCAACTAACTTGATATCCTTATGGAGGGGTAAATTGGTTAGTTCCGATACTATTTTGATTATTTTTATATATAAAAAATTTAATCTCACTAAAATTATGTCAAAACCAAACAACGCATTATTTATTCATAAATTATCCTCCTCTCAACCAAACATTATACGTAAAAAAAAAACGCCACACTAATAATCTAAGCACTAATATTACGGGCACTAATAACCCAAAATACACAAATCCCATGAATATAGTCCTTCAACCAAACAATCCCCAAGAGTAGTGAATAATTCCTCTGTAAGTAAGTCGTTTTCTAGTTTTTAATATTTTGATCATGATATTACCTTTTAAATTTCCTTAACTACAGGAATCTCCAAGAATTTTTTTTAAAGAAAGTAATTTTTTAAAGATTAATAAAAACCAAAAAGAAATTTCCTTAACTACAGCAACTGCATTTCAAACTTTTCACACATTTTCACAGAGAGAGAGAGAGAGAGAGAGAGAGAGAGAGAGAGAGAGAGGGGTTTTATATATATAATATATATACGATTACAAAGCAGCTAGTATAGTATACAAGAGTATCATAGATGGATAAACTAAAACAAAACTAGAAAGACTCCCTCCCAAAGTCCCAACAACCCGACTTCTAATGTCCTTCTTTTCCAAGTTGGGACTCCCCCTCCCCCAGTTATGTAAACAAAAGCCCCTCAACTCATTTCATTTAAAAGACAAGAGACCAATTCCCACAACCATTAAAAAACAAAAAAGACCTAATTACTAACTTCTTGTCCAGAAATCCTCCCAAATCTTCTTCCAAGGGCATTGGGAGCTCACAAGCTCGGACAACCAAAAGATAAGACGAATAAAAACTGTATGAATCTGAATGGTTACTTACCCGAACTGCTCACAATCTGCAGTTGATGAACATAAATGGCTTCCACAGCAAGGAATTCAATTGAGACGCCTGATCTTCACGCGGTTGACGTCAGACTCATTCTGCTAAAAGACACGCAAACAAAACAAACCACAAAGAGCAGTATAAAAGATGAAATAAATGTAAAATATATTGAAGGAATAATGTTTAGGATTTTAGAAAACGTGCCTTGTCACCGTCTTCTGCGCAGATTTTGAATTAACTCCACCCCTGGATTTGAGTATCATCCCAAGCGCTGCGTTTGGCTTCATGAAAAGAAAGTTATCCAATAAAATTAGGAGGAAAAATAAAATTGCAGGTGATTAAGATCAAATCTCCCAAACAAAGAAGGAAGCTGTTTGAGTGCATATGGTTCAAATTCCAACTTTAAAGGAAAACTGGAGATGGTTAGGGAAGGGGGAAAAACTTAAATTCAAAACCTCAAACTTTTCGAGCAATTCATCCTGAACTATGCCGCCGCCACTATCCACGAGCAGTGCCGAGTCCGCCTCACAAGAGTCCCCTTGGGAAGATCCCTGATTATTACTCCCTGCAACACTCCTTGGGCTACCTTCAGTGCTACCCACAACAGATTCAAGTCCAACATCCTCGTAAGAGCTGATCTCACTGCCAAGGTTTGTGACAACACTTGCATTTGAAGAACATACAGCCTCACCATTTTTGGCACCCAATTTCCCCTTGTCGGATTTAATTCCACCTTCCTTCAACCGCAGCGCACTCCTAAAAGATCCAGTCTCAACACTGTTCAAGTTAAGAGAAGCAGCATCCATTTCATCCATATGAACCTGGCGCATTCCATTATCTAAGCTTCCTCTTGCTTTTGCAGAACCCAATGCAGAAGAGTTCATAGATGCACTGCCAACACTACGACTACCAATTTCAGGAGAAACTGAATCCCGGCTCTCCGGGCTAATTGATTGCCATTTCTCTAGACTTACCCACTTCACCTGTTGCCCATCAGAATCTTTTTTCCTCTTGAGGCATCTTTCACCAGATCCAGACCGACAAACTTCACCGTTTTCATGAGATGATTTTTCTACATGCTGTTCACTTACGATCCTTGGTGGTCGGGTTCGTCTGTAACCTTCTGGAAGCACATAAGAGGGAATCTGCTTTCTACGTACGTGACAAACATAGATTTCCATCCCCGGTTTCCAAAACATGTACATGTTCACTGAATGCCTGAACTCATCAACTGTACCACGAATATCAAACTGCTGACCTTCTTGGATTACCTCGCCTTGCTTCCTCTGCAATCCCATAAAAAAGGCACAATGGGAACACTGCTTTGAAGTATCAGCATAGTCGTGTGGATATGGATGGCACTGCAACTTCCCATAAGTGTCCCGCTCTATCTGCAAATTTTGAAATAAAAATGTAAATAGGAAGAGTAAAAAAAGCAGAGAGTCACTTTCTTCTGCTTATCTTTTATGATAAACCACAAGAATTGAGAAGCACAACTTGGCACAATTTGCTGCCATTGGCAGTTCAAAAGGGATGGAAATTACCATCAGTGTCAGCTGCCGTAGTCGGGATTCAACCCAGCCTTTCCAAGCACGTAAATCATCGGAATCAGCAGCAACTATGTCAACTTGCAGATAGTTTTTATAGCTTTCAAAGAACAAATACGGCTCAAACAGAGCACTCCAATGGGCTTTATTCAGCTCTATATCCTGAATACACGCAAGAACAAGAGCAGAGGCATCATTATATAACAATCACAACAGGACTACACAACCAAATGAAAGCAAATTGTTCATGTTCTCACCTCACACATCTTGTTACCAAATTGGAATTGCTCCATCATGACCCTAAGAGTACTTACTGACACATTGTAACTGGAATTCATGCAAGGGTAGGCTGGTGTTATAATTGGCATATGATGAGTTCGGTCTCGAGGGTTTTTACGAGGATCCCACACAGAAAATCCAAGTTCATCTTCTTCTATTGTGCAAAGCATCACTGGATTCGGCCAACGCCACTGTGTATAAACCCTGAAAAATCGGGAAACCAGCATACTTGGAACTGCATTTGGATAAAGCTGACAGACCCTAGCAACAAGAAGTGCCCAGTTCACACCACCGAGGAAACCAGTAACCTACAGAAGCCAGAGGGTGACAAAAGATAAGAAATACACCCTGAAAGACCAATCGGTAGAAAAATGACTCCGAAGAAAGAAGCCACTTACGTTCGAATAAACACCACGCCTTTTGGCCCAAAACTTTAAACATCGGAGTGTTGTACAAAAATGCTGAAATTTGGAACACAGTTAGGGCAATAGTAAGGGATCAAAAGATGAAATCAATGACAATGTATTCCGCCAAATAATGGGCATAGAAAAGTTACTAGAAAGCATTCATGATAATTACCTCAACATTTGGGACAAGCTTAAGAATCTGGTCTGCAACCCTACAGCCATTAAGACTCCGAACAGTTGGCTCATCAACATTATATAATACAGACACATCGGAGATATCCAAATCCTGTTCATAACGTAATTATCACATTAGAAATTACGAAACCAAATTTCAAACTAGAGACTCCATAGCCTTGTGATTTTTGAATGAACGCAATAATGTCAGCATTACAAAAGAAAACAAAATGATTACTGCCACTGCATATTAGTTAGTTCAATTAGAATATTAGCACTCAAAGTGAGATATTAAACAATAAACAAGAAGAAAAAGGATTTTCTTCCCCATAACCGCATGGCATGCACCACCATGTCACATCTCCCACTTTACATTTAGCTCAAGACCACGATGTTATTCAGCAAGCAAAAGATGCTTCTAAAACATATGAAATTGATGTTCAGTTGCCACTCCTTTATTCTGCATGCTGCAAGCCCCTTACAGTGATGGATGAGTTATTTTTTCCACCAAGAAGACACAATCTATTGAATAGGCAAGTTTGAAAACATTTAAACATGTGTTCAGCCACTTACACATCAATGCAATTATAAGGGATATTCTTCTCACAAACCAATCTCATGCATATCCAATCCCACAGGTTGAAAGCATGCACAAATATAGAGAATAGTCATATCCCATGGAAAATATCACATTTGACAGTGTGTGGAGCACCTACCCAACCCACCCTAGCCTCCCGACCAAAAACAAATCAAATACGCAAATGAGGTTACAAGGATAAGATTTTAAGATAGATACCCTAATTTCTGAGATAATGTTTAGGCCCATAATAAAAAATAAAACAAAAACAAAAACAACAACAACAACAACAAAAAAAAAGCTTGATAGTCTATAAATTACTTGTGAAAATAAATATCCGAAACTGCCTGCTAGAGCAGAATAACCAATTTATGGTTGATACAATCTCCAAATGGAAACAGTGAGGCACAGACTGTCAACACACACTACATGATTCCAAGGTGACATCTTATATAAAATCCTTTAAATAGTGCAGATGCATTTCCACACAAGATCAGGACTACCAGTACATAAGATGAGAGGGCATAACCAGGATTTTATCCCCCACCAGGGGAGGGCGGTTGCCAAGATGGTGCCCCCTCCCAAATACCCTGCTCCGCTCCCTCCGTATCTATGTATGTATCAGATACGGGACGGGTTTAACACTTCCCAATCAGCGAAAAAAATCAGTAACTTCAACTCAAATTGATCAAATACTCGTTTACAACTCAATTTCAGCAAAGTTATCGCAAAAAGAAATCAAGTTTAAGCAAATAATCAATAAATACAGATCTATTTCAAGAAAATTCCATCAAAAAATACTCAATTACAACTCGCAAACTCTGTGCGGTGGATAAATTTCAACTAATTTTGACAAAAAACCGTGGCGCTTAGATAATAAAATGGGTAACAACTACATGGTTGGCAGGGAAAAAAACAAGTAATCTCCATCCAACAACTTAACACACCCTGTTAGTAACCAACAATCACATAGTTGATTTCCACTCAACAGACAATTCATGTGACCCAAACCATGATTGCACCAGAGGAGATCCAATGGAAAAGAAATAGAACAAAATTCCATCCTATTTTATCTTTGTATAATCAGGTTGAAAAAATTGTTAACCGCAAAGCAAACCACACCAGCAAAATGGGTTAACTAAAAAATTTAAGAATGAGTCTCTTCTTCTTCAATTAACAATACGCATTTTGCCCCTGCATAAGACGAATAACATATAATTTGACCAAAGAACCCAATTTAATCAAATCAAAGGAACATAGAACCTCAGTTAAAAAAGGAAATAAATACATATTAACATAGTGACTTGCAGAACCCATAAGCACACCTCTGTACCCTAAAGTTGATATTGCAAGCACATCCATGAAACCAATTGTCACATATCAAGGGCAGTAATGCATAAGAGTATAAGACTAATTGCAACAAATCAACAATAAAATTCATGACACCTTCTCCATTAGTTACAGCACAAAAACTAACAGTCAAAAGGAGGGGTAAGCAACAAAATACACAGCACAAACCAAAAAACACGCATTTGACAGAGACAAAGCACACATTCATCCACAGAAATACAATACAAGTTTCAAGAAAATAGCTGACAAAGAAGCTCAACATAACCATAAAGATGTAGATAATAAAGCTTCTACTACAAAGGAGAACATTCACACTCCAATATCCTTTACTAAACTACAGTAAAGAAAAATAGACCGTGGCCTACATAAAATGCCACCTCAAAGAACTAACAATATTAACAAAAGTTACTACAGGCAAGGCCACCGTATTAAACATAATTCAATGAACACTTACTTCTGGGACGACCAAAAGGGATATACTTGCATAAAGAAGATCAATTGGTACTCCATCGAATTTAAGTTTCATAAGTGGCACATGAGCATCCGGAACTGGTTGCAGTTCTGTAACTTCTTCCATCTCAGCCAGAATGTCATGTAGTATAAAGAAGAAATCTTCCTGATAAAGGAATCTCAGCATTAGATACAGATACAACTGTCAAAGTAATACAATCCAACTTGATAATACCTAACCCAAAGAATCACCGAGAACCATAATTTACCTCCCGATTCACATAGGATGGCCCAACACATAGGGTATCAATGTCTGCTCCAGGACCGTGTACCTATCAAAAGAGTCAGCTTTATGTTAGATCATCATATATAATGAAAAAAGTACATTATATTAACAATGCACCGTACAAATTATAAATAGTCAATAAAGTATGTTGATACGCATGATGCATGTGCAACCAGGATGGCAGTTAACAAAATCCCAGGAGGTAGAATTCACCAAAAATGTTTCAGAAATTAAAAAGCAAATAATGTAAGTAAATCTATCTTTACTGAAAAACAGAATGACAGAGAACTGCTCCAAATTAACACACTTCCAGTCTAAAAGAAAAAACTAAAAGAGGAAAAAAATATTTAGGCGAGGACAGTGGACAGAATGATCAAACCATAAGCAATCATCATACCGCAGGGCATATCAAAATGAAGGAACTGCGTGGGAATTTGGTTAATATTCCTTATTGGAAGATCTAAGGGCAACATTTGTCTACTATCACACCATCTATTATGCCCAAAATACTAAAGAGTATGAAACGCTCATCCCAGACAGAAAATAAGACAATCATTTATCATTTAGACCTCACTAATTGAAGCAATAATTAATCCCGTCCATCTATATGGCCATCAATACCCTCTATATGTTCAAAAAGCACTAGCACCGCATATTTCACAAATAAACAAAGAGAAAATGACGCTCTGGACAAAATAAAAGTACCCATATGAAAAAGAAAGATCCAACAAAGAAGATACAACATTACTTTACCGTTCCCTGCTTAAGACAATGGAAGCTTCAACGAGGCACAACATATAATTTCTAGAAAACTAAAATATATGAAGTCGAATTATCAACAAAAAAAAAGTGAACTGAAAAAATTGCCACCCTACAGCCTCTTGCACCCTAGCACATAAGCCCTCTATTTAAAAAAAAAAAAAACAGAAATGAAGCTCAGCTCGGTCCAGCCCAGTCATCAATTTCACAACAATCTAAAGCTCTAGCACCTATCCACATAACAGCCAGAACTGGTCAAATATTGATAACGTGCCAAAGAAATTCAAAAGCACGAGGTAACGTGCAAATCCTGTGTGCCAAGTTAGACATTTCAATCTATTATTTCTAAACTTGAACTGCATTTTATGTGGCCCGATGGCCTCTACTCGGGATATATTGTATCGTCATGTAACTGAAAAAAAAATCTATCACACCAAAGCAACAAGCTAGCATAAGCATGCTTACCCCAAGTCGATAAGATCCAAAAGTAATTATAACAGCATTGGCATCCTCCACCATCTGATCCGTGTACCCTCTCAAGCGAGTAAGTTGCTTCACCCAATCCTTCACAATCTATAAAAGTACGAGAACATATACCAATAAGTAGCCCAGAACATAAATAAATAGTTCATATTCAACACGAGAGTGATAAAGCACAAATTGATTATAGTCATTGAAGAATTGACAAATCAGATGATGACTATGAGTCTTTTAAATCTCGTTCACCAGAATGTTTCATTACTTACACCATTCTTTGATCAGTAGATCCGACCTGTCACACCCACTAGGACAAACTTGTACACTTGATGCAGCATTGTTCATAACCAACAGGAAAAGAAACCATGGAAGCATAATTACATCCTAACACTTTAATTGACCACTCTTGCCCTCCTACATTGCCATGGAACCTTGCCAACCCTACTACTACCTCTTTGGGCACACGATGCAAGTGTTTGGCCCCTGCTAAGGTCCACACAGAAATACATCCCTTACCCCACATCCAATTCCAACCCTTTGGACCATCCTTGGAAGTTAACATACTATTTGCAAGCCTAACTAACATCGTGAACAAAAGCATGGCTATTAATCTCACTGACAATTTGTTGCAGTTAATTGCCTGCTAATGTTTTTCTAACATAGAAAACAAATGAAATTTAGTATAAATATAGGCTGACAACAAGTTGATCCCAAACTAATAAAATCTCTAATGCTTCCTTTAACTATGGAGCTTTTAACCTTAACGTCATCAATACAATTGCCCGACTACAACCAAGTACCCAACTCATCCACACAGCACAAAAAGTCCTCCCAGTTTGAGTTGTATAACTGGTGAAGACAGTGTATGTGAATCCTAATTAGTACTGAACTGAAGACCCACTGAATTTTATACACACAACTTCCCTCATCCAACTATGGTTATTACAGTAATCTGTCGATGTAAACTCTTACAGTCAAGACTATATACTGTTGGCTATCATAGCAACAGCTATTATATTTTTTCTTTTGTTCACAATATAGCGAAACCTTAGCATGAGGCATGAAAGTAAGCATTCACCGAACCATATCTGCCTGTGTCATGTGATTGCTTGATTCTTATTCTTATTATTGTGCGTGCGTTTGGTTATTTTCCAACACTCCTGTTGTAAATCATGATTTGTGCGTTTCAATTTATTAAAATCACTTTTACACATGCAACATGATCTTTTCAATGTCACCTTTCAGGACTCAAGGCAACAAACAATAAAGACACCAATTAAAAGAAGATCATTCAGAAGTGTGATTACCTCCTTGATACGACCAAGAACCTTTTCTCTCTTGGTGGTTTCGTCCTTGCTTTCGTAAAGCCCAGCATCAACCAAAAACTTAGCATACAAAACACACAAATTT
>JAOTRH010000016.1:3121230-3154764 GCA_034768845.1 Heliamphora exappendiculata | reverse complement strand
ATTCTTAAGGAAACTGCGATTGCAGGACTCGGTTTGCAAATTCTTTTTTATTATTCCTGTTATTTCATTCTCTGTAAATTTCAGATTTATGTAATTGTTGAAAGTTTAATAAAAATGTATTTTCTGGATCCCCGATCATGTATTTTATGTCGGCGTTGGAAATTATCCCAACACTTTCAGATTACCAAATAATTACTCCCAAATATTTAAGAGTGTTTAATGTATAAATTATAATTAAAATACCTGATTATGACTAATGTTTGTTAAAGTTATTTGTAATTTAATACAATAAAATTTATAATTATTGATTTAGAATAAAAAAATTATAGTGTTTGGCGAAGCTATGGGTACTAACTTTTAGTTTTTTACTACTAATTTTAGTTATAAATTATAATTTTTTCTAAACACTTACAACTTCTACTACAAGTTTTAACTATTTTTTTTATATTTTAGTTACAAACTATAATTTTTATCAAGCACTCACAATTTCTGTTATAAATTATAATTTATAAGCTACTAATTTATAGTAATCCTAAACAACACCATTGTTAAAATACATTAATCTCCAGCTTTGTAACAAATATGATAGTATCCACTTAATTTTTAAAATTGCATTCCATCTTAAGATTTGAAGTCAACGTTATAATTTATTTTTAGTCATTAGATACAAATATTAAAATATTAGTTAAAACCCTGCTACATCTCACACTTATATTTTTTTTTTTTCGATAAGTAACGTTTATATATATCCCAAGAAAAAAGAATAATACAATAAAAACCAGTCTAAGAAAAAGGGCAAAAAATTTTAAAATACAACAAAACAAAAGAAGAGAACCACCTTGCCTTCAAAAATCACCATATAGCCTAAGAGGTTTGGAGAGTAGAGCAAAAATAAACTACTTCAAATCTTAATATTAATTAGGCTTGATTAGTGGTTAAATCTTAATATTAATTAGACTTAAAGTTTTCAAATTTTGTAAATGGTTTTTTTTATGTTTGTACATCTTACAAGCAAGTTCTTTAAAGACTAATAAAGTTTTCGTCCTAAAAAGACTTAAAATACTTTTGGAACGTGTCGATCAACAATGAAATTTATTTGCAGTTTTACATTCTTCTATGCTTCTTTCACCTTGTTAGTAACATCCACTTTTGTATCTTGATCTTTTTGTTGCTATAAACATCTTTTTAATCGCTTGAATTAACCAAAAGAATAATAAAGACATCCACATATTCCTCACTTATTCACTTAATAATATTACTCACACTATATTTATCTCTTTGTTCTTCATACTTATATGCCAACTTTTTGAACGACCGTAACAACAATACCAATGTAAATTTGATTAAATAAATTCAATAAATTTTCTTTCGTTTTATCTTAATATATTATTTATATCTCCGTCGCATTATAACGTTAACACCTCATTATGTTCATCATTATAAAATTATTTAAAAGATTATCATCAAAGAGGTAAATTACCCCTCTTTTGTTGTATTTAATGTTAAGGTATATAGAGATATACTATCTAAAGCTAGTGTTTTGGATTGTGTATTAGTCACTGATTTTCATTCAATGTATATTGAATTGTATAATTACGACTTATCAATTGAGATTGAGATACGTCACAAGAGTATTAACATAGAATAAAACTTTAATAAAAAATTAACTATTATATCATGGAATAAAACTTCAATGGGTTGGTCAGAGTAAATGTTAATGACAGTCTGCATATATTCAGACATTTATATTTATAAATAATTTACTAATCAAAATAATTAACATATTTATTTATGTCTCACAAAATTTCATTCTCGGAGGATTTAACAGGGTTGATTATTTTACTGAATAGATATTTAATAAATTAAATAATTAAAAAATAAAATTAAATAAAATATAAATCATTAACATGTTTATTTATGCATCGCAGAGTTCCATCCCTCGGAAGATTTAATTGAGATGATTCCCGCCATGAGTAGTTATTTAGTTTAAAATAATAAAAAAAGAAAAGAGTAAACGAAAATCCTAGAAGATGTGTTTCAATTGGGAATCTTTCAACTTCACATAGAAATAATCCTAATTTGTTTTATCTAATGTGATATTTATGAATTTCAACCGCGAATCATTGAAGATGAATAGTTCATCCTATTTATTTATTTTACATTACCTTCATCATTGGGGTTACTTTCTGCGGTTTAGGCAATATCTTGTATCCCCCTATAAGGCAGTTCCTCTTTTAACACAATGCGCTCACAGTCTCTTCTATCCAAGAGCCGATGGAAGAATACTCCAAGACGGGAAGCATCCATTCTCATGACCAACGTGTACATCTCACGACTAGCACCTGACACAAATTATACCAGTATTTCTTCCTTCCGAATAAAGAAGTATTCATGGGCATCCTCCACATAATGGTGGAAATATTTTTTCTTAATTTCACAACGGAGATAAGAAGGCAAATTACAGAATATGTCTCCAAATCAAGGATTTATTTTTAATTGACAATTTCTCTCACTCTTCTCCATCTATATATATTAATCAAGAACTACTATTAACGGGTCACATCTGTATATCTTCATTATCATATATTATTTACTTCACATCTATAATCTTTGCTTTAATAAAGTAATATATTTATTTAATTTTGACTGCAGAATTCTAGATTAATAGTGAGGATTATACAACATTGGATACTATCTATATCAGAAATACCACTTAAAAAAACTAAACAACATAAAATGGGATGTCTGGCAATATAAGTAGACTGTAGAAAATATTTCTCTTCGAGAAGAACAGCTGCTGAAATAAATTATTTTTATGTAAATAGTATCCTGCGTAAGGGGAAAGCTTCCCCTTTTATACAATTCAAAATGTGAAATGAGTCCTACCTCTCCAACTTTACACAGTACATTTTTACTTTCACTATTTGCTTTTTACTTTGTCAGTGCCAACTATTTTTCACTCATAAATCTGAATATATAATATTCAGAGACCTCATATTCCTATTTGAAATTCAAAATAAAGGGAGGAAAAATATTTTTCACTTTACACTGTAAATTGCTTTTTACTATTTGCTTTTTAATTTGTCGGAACACCTATCCTACATTACATAAAATTGGGATATAATATTCCACGACATAATCAATACCATGTGCATCCCACCTACTTTATGACATCACCCATGCGGTGGTGGGACCAAAACCGTGCCAAACGACGCGCGGGGCAAAACCAGTAATATTATATTGGTTTTGCCTCCAAGAAAAAAGACACCTATGCCCCTCCGAGACAATTTATAACCATGTGTTCTCTCTTCTCATTCTTCTCACTTAAATTCTAACCAGTAAGGCCCTTCTAAATGAGAAACAACCATAAATATGGCCAGACCTCAACTTTCTTTTAGCGTTTAAGAAAAATCACTCTTTCTAACTATCCTCAAGGCAATTTAATTATACAATTTGTACTACACCACATCTGATCCCTCTTCCTACCATACAACCCTATCTACATAAGAGTTGATACGGAAACCCACAAGGATGATGAGCTTCACCTCCTCATCCTTCTGCAAATGAAAAAAGGGTTCAACATCACAATTTCTATACATTGCGATATCAAAGACCCACATCTGATGAATCTCACCTTCTATCTAAACATACAAGTACCACGTTCAGACGCCCACATAGCTGACTACACCGCAAAGGAAGGAAATTTCATTGACAAATGAGTCCTCAAGGCAACAAGGCGCAGTCCAAAAAAGAATAGGGACACCATCTAGACATCCATCCTCAATGACTCAACTTTAAGATCTGACTTCTTATTTAGAGTAAAAACACAACAGCCATTTATGTAACAACGATATGTCATCTCATAGTGATATTATGCTTGAACCACTCTTTAAAAAGTGGGCAAAATTCAATGTCATATTTGAATTTATTACCAAAAATTTCTATTAAAGTTTATAAACACTTTATTTGTTAAATGTGATGATTAAATTTCTGAACATCTCATCTATTTGCTTTTTAAGTTTTTCGTGACAGCTGTTCTCCACTACATAATAAACATATTATATTTATTCACTTGAAAATAAATAAGTAAAATGAACTATTCATCTTCAACAATTCGCGGTTGAAATTCATAAATATCACATGAGATAAAACAAATTAGGCCTATTCCCATGTGAAGTTGAACGATTTTCGGTTGAAACACATCTTCCAGGATTCCGTTTACTCTTTTCATTTTTTATTATTTTAAACTAAATAACTACTCAAGGCAGGAATCAACCCTGTTAAACCAACCGGGGGATGAAACTCTGCGATGCATAAATAAACATATTAATGATTTTTATTTTATTTTATTTTATTTTTTAATTATTTAATTTATTAAATATCTATTCAGTAAAATAATCAACCCTGTTAAATCCTCCGGGGAATGAAACTCTGCGATACATAAATAAAATTATTAATTATTTTATATTTTTATTTTAGAATTATTTAATTTATTATTAAATATTTATTTAGGGAGAGAATCAACCTTGTTAAATCCTCCGAGTGATGAAACTCTGCGAGTCATAAATAAATATGTTAATTATTTTTATTATTAAATTATTTATAAATATGAATGTCTGAACATATGTAGACTGTCATTGACATTTACTCTGATCAACCCATTGGGTTGGAAGCGCAGAATACAATAGTTAATTTTTTATTAATGCTTTATTCCATGTTAATACTCTTGTGGCGTATCTCAATCTCGATCGATAAGTCGTAATTAGACAATTCAATATATATTGAATGAAAATCAGTGACTTATACACAATTCAAAACACCAGCTTTAGATAGTATACATCCATATACCTGAACATTAAATACAACAAAAGAGGGGTAATTTACCCCTCTAATGATAATCTTCTAAACAGTTTATAATGATGAACACGATAAGCTGTTAACGTTATCATGCGACGGACATGTAAAATAATATATTAAGATGAAACGGAAGATAAATTCATTGAATTTATTTAATCATATCTATATTGAGTTCTCTCTATGAGACCCCAAATATCCTATGCGGATTAACCACTACATCATTGACACTTACAGCCTCCGTCGTGAACTGCACAATGCATTCTTCTTAAAGAATTACTATGTCATAGGCGTCAAAGATCCCTCAACGCATGGCATCTCGTATGACCACCATGCAATTCTGGTATGAGTATCCGTAGTATCATCCATCACCAGGGTTACTTTCTGCGGTGCATGCAATATCTTGTATCACCCTATAAGGCAGTTCCCCTTTTAACACAACGCGCTCACAGTCTTCTTTATCCAAGAGCCGACGGAAGAATACTCCAAGACGGGAAGCATCCATCCTCATGACCCACGTGTACATCCCACCACTAGCACCTGACACAATTTCTCCAAACATTTCTTCATTCTGAAAAAAGAAGTATTCATGGGCATCCTCTACATAATGGTGAAAATATTTCTTCTTAATTTCACAACAGAAATCAAAAGGCAAATTACAGAATATGTCGCCAAATCAATGATCCATTTTTATTTGACAACTCCTCTTACTCTTCCCCATCTATATATATTAATCAAAAACTACTATTAACATATCACATCTGTATATCTTCATTATCAGATATTATTTATGTAACATTTATAATCTTTGCTTTAATAAAGTAATATATTCTTTTGATTTTAACTGCAGAATCTTAGATTAATATAATATGTTTATTGTGTAGTGGAGAACAGCTATAACGAAAAAATTAAAAAACAAATATATGAGATGTTCAGAAATTTAATTATCACATTTAACAAGTAAAGTGTTTATTAACTTTAATAGAAGTTTTCATTAATAAATTCAAGAGTAAATTACACTTACCTCCCTTGAAGTTTAAACTTACTACAGGGACCTCCCATGTGCTCTCTGAAATTACACTAACTTCTCTTGAAATTTAATTTTAACATCAATTGCACCAAAATGTTAGATTTTTGAACAAATTTTTATGATCCAATCCGTTCATTACGTAGAACTCGTCGAGTTGGTTTAACATATGAAAATTTAGATTTATCCGATATCTATAACTAAGTTATTGAATAATTTTTATTTATTTATTTATTAAGAGATCTTATTCAATCACTTAGTTCCAAATATCGGATGAATTTAAATTTTCGTATACTAAACAAACTCGACGAGTTCTACGTAATGAACGGATTGGATCATAAAAATTTATTTAAAAATTTAACGGTTATGTGCAATTGATGTTAAAATTAAATATCAGAGAAAGTTTGTGTAATTTCAAAGACCACATGAGAGGTTCTTGTAATAAGTTTAAATCTCATGTAAGGTAAGTGCAATTTACTCTAAATTCAAATATAATATTGGATTATGCCCACTTTTTTAAAGAGTAGTTCAAGCATAATATCCATGTGAGATGACATATCGTCGTTACATAAATGACTGTTGTGTTTTTACTCTACATAAGAAGTTAGATCTTGAAGTTGAGTCATTGGGGATGGATGTCCAGATGGTGTCCCTATTCATTTTTGAGAAGAACAGTTGCTGAAAGAAATTATTTTTATGTATATAGTATCTTGCGTATGGGGAAAGCTTCCCATTTTATACAATTCAAAATGTGAAATGGACGATTCCTCTCCTACTTTATACTGTACACTTTTACTTTCACTATTTGCTTTTCACTTTGTCGGTGCCATTTGTCTTCCACTACATAAATCTGAATATATAATATTCAGATACCTCAAATTCTCATTTGAAATTCAAAATAAATGGGGGAAAAATATTTCCTACTTTACACTGTAGATTGCTTTTTACTATTTGCTTTTTAATTTGTCAGGACACCTGTCCTACATTACATAAAATTGGGATATAATATTCCACGACAAAATCAATACCATGTGGGTCCCACCTACTTTATGACGTCACCTACTTTATGGTGGGACCAAAAGGCGTGTCAAACGGCGCGTGAGGCAAAATCAGTAATATTATATTGGTTTTGCCCCCAAGAAAAAAAACACCCATGCCCCTCCGAGGCAATTTATAATCATGTGTTCTCTCTTCCCATTCTTCTCACCTAAATTCTAACCAGTAAAGCCCTTCTAAGTGAGAAACAACCATAAATATGGCCAGGCCTTCACTTTCTTTCAGAGTACAAGTAAAATCACTCTTTTTAACATATCTTTAATGCAATTTAATTGCACAATTTGTACTAGACCACATCTAGTCCATCTTCCTACCATACAACTCTACCTATATAAGAGTTGCTACGGAAACCTACCAAGATGATGAGCCTCACCTCCACATCCTTCTACAAACGAAAAAGAGGTTCAACATCACAAACTCCTATACACTGTGATATCAAAGACCCACATCTGGTGAATCTCACCTTCCATCCAAACAGACAAATACCACGTTCAAACGCCCACATAGCCGACTACATCGCAAAGGAACGAATTTTCATTGACAATGGAATCCTCAAGGCAACAATGCGCAGTCCAAAATAGAATAGAGACACCATCTGGACATCCATCCTCAATGACTCACCTTCAAGATCTGACTTCTTATTTAGAGTAAAAACAAAACAACCATTTATATGGGCCACATAACTACGAAACTTGGAATGCACCTCTATTTTCCTGAACAATAAATACAACAAAAGAGTGATTAATTTACCCTATGAAATAAATAAACTAAACAGTTTTAAAATACACTCGACATCTTAATGTGTATTTACACTCTTTGAAATTAACAGTAGTAGCCACAGAGTACAGAGCCTCCTTCTGAATGCTTCACACGTTTCCTAATAACGTGTCTTTGTAATCTGTCCAAACATCAATAGGATATAAGCGATCCACAACTTCTATTCCATGTCGAACATATTCACCGTCCTTCCCACTGATAAGCTTATACCTTAGTTTCTTAAGCATCCGAAATCTATCGGACTGATCTTGATCCACTATCCAAGTCTTTGGATTACCTTCACCAACACCAAAAAATATCTTGTCTGGTGTCGGAACAGAATTTGATGGTACATTGTCACTTGCAATGAAGAATAGGACGTGCTGTACAGCATCAAGCTTATTTGCCTCAGACCCTAGAGATACATTCTCAATTAATTTTTTTTCCTTCACAACAATTTTATCTGATTGACGACCGAACCTCTTATTTTTCAAATCAATTCCATTAAGCAACCTCGACCCACCTTTATTATTAAAAAATATCTTTTTTATCTGTTCATCATATACTTGCAGTTTTTTAGCACTCCTCTTAGTCATTTTATTATATCTAGAAATATTTTGCACATAACGTCTACAGGCAGTATAAGGACGATACGGAGCACGCCCACGGTAATTATGCTTAAATCCACTACCTCTCAGATTCCTCGTTCTCCGATAAGCAAATGGGGTACGATACTGACTGCTTGCCACTCCGTCCATTTTTAATGAAACACTCCAAAGAGGATATTCTAACATATCTGGAATTCCTCTTACCTCTACTATTCCTTCTGTTCAGAGACCTTAGCTTTGATATTAACTCCCTCTCTTCCTTGCACGCTAGAACAAATTTCGCTGGAACTAACCGTCGGTTCTCTTCCCAAAGTCCTTCTTGCCACGTTAAGTAATGATCTACACACATTTGAATGAACTGTCCATAATTCTCGGAATAATTTTCTAAGCAGTACAGCAGTGTATGCCAATATAATCAACAAAAGTAGAAGAGAAAAGAAGATGACAAAGGTAATATACCACAAAAGCAAGTCACCAAGATAGCTTTCCCACTTCACGAGCATATTCTCTTCTTCAAAATGTTTCAACCAAAATAAGGTTTTATACTAACAGGGATAGCGTACTCGCAAAGCATCCCATTTGAAATTCAAATTTTAAAATAGACTTCAGCTTTTTCGCTGTACACTGTATACTTTTAACACTCATTATATTTTTTATTTTTAATTTGTATGTCCCAGCTGTCTTCCACGATATAAATCTGAATATATAATATTTAGAGACCTCATATTCCCATTTAAAATTCAAAATAAATGTGAAAAAAATATTCTCCACTATATACTGTAGATTACCTTTTACTATTCACTTTTTAATTTGTCAGTGTCACTTGTCTTCCACTACATAAAATTGGGATATAATATTCTATAACATAATTATTACCTTGTGGGTCCCACCTACTTTATGACGTCACTCACGTAGTGGTGGGACCAAACGCGCGCCAAACGGCGCGTGAGGGTAAAACAAGTAATATTATATTATTTTGGCCCCAAGAAAAATGACACAAATGGCCCTCCAGGGCAATTTAAAGAAAACTCTTCTCATTCTTCTCACCTAAATACTAACCAGTAAAGCTCTCCCATGTGAGAAACTACCGTACAATATGGCAAGAAGCTTCACATGAATAGGTATTTAATAAATTAAATAATTAAAAAATAAAATAATATAATATTTAATATATTTATTTATACCTCGCAGAGTTTCATTCCCGGAGGATTTAACAGGGTTAATTCCCACCTTTAATAGATATTTAATAAATTTAACAATTAAAATATAAAAAATAATAATAATATACCTTTTATTGTTCACTTTTTACTTTGTCGGGACACCTGTCCTACATTACATAAAATTAGAATATAATATTCCACGACATAATCAATACTTTGTGAGTCCCATTTATTTTATAACGTCACCAACCACCTACTTTATGACGTCATCCACGTGGTGGTGGGACCAAAGCGTTAGTTTTGCCCCAAGAAAATAGATATCCATGCTCTTCCAGGACAATTTATAATCATGTGTTCTCTCTTCTCATTTTTCTCACCTAAATTCTAACCAGTAAAGCCCTTCTAAGTGAGAAACAACCATAAATATGGCTAGATCTCCACTTTCTTTCAGAGTTCAATGAAAATCACTCTTTCTAACATATCCTCAATGCAATTGAATTGCACAATTTATACTATACCACATCTGGTCCCTCTTCCTATCATACAACCCTATCTACATTAGAGTTGATACGGAAACCCACCAGGATAATGAGCCTCACCTCCACATCCTTCTGCAAACAGAAAAGAGGTTCAACATCACAACTCCTACACACCGTGATATCAAATACCCACATCTGGTGAATCTCACCTTCCATCTAAACATACAAGTACCACGTTCAGACGCACACGTATCCGACTACATCGCAAATAAAGAAAATTTCATTGACAAGAGAGTCCTCAAAGCAACAAGGCACAGTCCAAAAAAAAATTGGAACACCATCTGAACATCCATCTTCAATGACTCAACTTCAAGATCTGACTTCTTATTTAGAGTAAAAACACAACAACCATTTATTTGGGCCACACAATTATGAAACTTGGAATAGCAACCAATCAACAATGGCCCGAGCCACCGGCTGTCTACACACTAAAATTGACATCTTTCCCCAATGTCCCACAGACCATTAGGGACTAGACTGACACAAATGTCCTATGTGTAAGTAGAAACTTACTTCACTTATACTTCAACGACTAACAACACATACAAGACGTTCACCACATACACTAAGAAACCATTGAACATATTCAAAATAGAATTATTCTAGAAAATGCGGAGCCTGATGCGTTAACATTTTCAGGAATCGGAGATGAAATCAGACCGCCCCTAAGCTTAATCATTGAAGGACCGGTGGTTAACGGTAGTTCGTGAAGTTGGTATGAATAATAAAACAATTAATTAATGATAGGTGTAGTTTAATAAGATCGAAATTGATATTTTAATATTATTAATTAACAATGGACTAACAAAATGAGAAAATTATGATATGATTTGAAACTTTAGAAAGTGAAATATAATTACTAAAATTACAAAAAGTACTAATGTGTCAGTTACAAATATCAAGAAATGTGTTTGTAATATTTAAGAAAAAAAGATTTATGTATAAGCCTACGGAAAAAAAGTTAAAAAGTAACTGTATTTTTTACTTTTTTTACCCAGCAAAAACTACATATATTCTTTTTATACATTTTGTTTTGCTAACTAACTTTTAACTTAGCTGCCAAACGAGGTCTTAATTTATGTGAAGCATACGATTCTTCCATCTTTCATTCAAGGGAGAATTCAAAACTTTAATACAGTGTGGAAAACCCCTGCTTCTTAATTGTGTACATTTTTTCACAGTCAAGCATTATAAAATAATATTAAATTGAAGCATTCATTAGTAAATACAAAATTTTGGAGGTGTTTGGCAAAGTTTATGATTATAGTTTTTAGCTTTCTGCTGCTAATTTTAGTTATAAGTTATAAATTTTTTTAAATACCAACAATTTTTATTACAACTTATAACTATTTTTTTTTATATTTTAACTACAAATTATAATTTTTAACAAATACTTATAATTTTTGGTTTAAATTATAATTTATAAATTATTAATTTTAATAATACCATAGCGCATACTTTTATACAAGTGCTTAGAATTTAGATATTAAAAAATATAAACTTTACCTCGATAGAGTATCTGGAATTTTTTAAAAAAAAATCTAGACATTACGAAAACATTTCTAAAATATTTTTTTACAATGGGCCACAATGGGTTTTTATGTTTTAAAATCTTGCATGATAGTATCATTTATCAATATCATAAAAAGTACCACTCTTTGGGTATAACACCAAACTATTATTTATGCATAAATTACTCATTCACTTAACACAAATCATTTTATACAATATTTATAATTAAAAATATCATCTCGACGGTAGTAGTTTTAAATGTTAAAATTAATGCCAAGGTTAAAAACAAGTAAACTAATGAATAAAAGATTTGTCATATTTATTTTTATGAATGTAGTACAATTTTCTCGAAGAAAATACAATTATGGAATAATATATAACAAAATACAAAAGTACTAATAATATTTTCTAATTTTAACTGTTGATAAAAAGGAACTGGATGAAACTATAATTAGCGATAATATATATCGGAAAAAAGCAGATAAAGAGGTAAGGAGATAAGGAGTGGTGCCACATATATTATTCACAATTTGTTATTCGGTTCGAGAAAAAGAAAATCAAAATTAGTGGGATTTGGGCAAAAAAATATTGACAAATTTAATATTGTTAAGTTTTTCCATAAATTGTTTTCCTCATGTCCCATGATTTGAAATTTTCTCATTAGAAATGTCACCCCTAATTGGAATAGAATAGCCATCATATAAATTATAAAGTTAATTGAGGAGTTACAATTCCAACAGCAAGATTGCACATAAATGCAGGATAAAGCTTCTTTTAAAATAATTCAATTTCATCTTAACTGAACTCACAATCAAACACAACCTTAAACTATGGTTTAATTTTAAAGTTACACTTAAGAGATAATCCATTATTTTCTGGACATTCTTTCTAGCCTTACTCAAATAGGAGTGGGTTTGAACATAAGCTCAAACATAATTTAAAAAGTCCTAACTATGATGTGCGTTAATTATAAAATCTACAAAGCCGCAGAGATGAGCCATTTCCTATGTTGTAATAAAATAACTTAGGAGGAGAGCATCTTCTCTTGGGTCTCTTCATCCTACTCTTGTTACTGTCCGACCCACCTTAATATAGACCAAGTATCCTAATCTCGTGCCTTCTTAATATAAATTTCAAATTCTATCAATTTTATAATAACTATCTCCATCCTCCAACATGCATAGACCTGACAATGCATAAATCACTTTTATTTGTGCGCATCATTCTAGTGATAGCACGAATGTTAATTATAATTCTTTTACTTTTTGTTCTCTTTCTTATATCGAATACTATCTACTATTATTATTTCTCATTAATCTTACTAATATGTGTAAGTTGATATGATTAATTATTTGAACTGTGGAGTAGTGTAAGACTGTGTATCCCTCTAAACCAAGTAGCTAGCCATTGGCCTTTGTACTAAAACCTTGATGGCCAAATATTTCTAGAAGCATGCCCCCAACATTTTTGGGACATGGGTCAGTGTTGTACCCAAAAGCACAATAGCATGTTGTGTCTTTTTAAGAGTTCGATTTTTAAATATATTTTTAAAAACATAATTGTTCATTTTGTAGTGTTTTTGGAGTTTACTACACATACAAAAAAATAAGATTGATCGAATTTCAATAATTATATGATCATATCACATTTTTATAACTATTTTTTTCTCAAAATTGTGAGCGCTATTTAAAAAAAAATTTGAGTACAAAAAATAGATGTGTAGATAGGCTATTCTAAACATCTGCGAGAAAACATTGCACACATAATTCACAATCAATCTGTAACGCTCCTCGCCGTACTTACGTCAGGGTCGAAGTTAAGAATTACCGTGCAATTGAAAATTCGTGTGCAAATTTGACCAGAACATATTACTATGGAGACTCAAATTCAAGCTCTTAAGATCAGAGCAACGAATTTTTACCTATTAAACCAACGGCACGTTGGTAAACACTACTTAATTATTTAGACAAAGCATAACTAATCACATATTTAGAAGTGTCCAAATATAATCATTGTACTTTCGATTGAATAATAAAATAAAATTTTAAGTGCTTTTTATCATTATATATCAATCCATTCTCCTTTTGTTGTTTGAAGTTACCCCAATTCTATTTCTCAAAAATTCTCTTTTATATGAATGAAACACATTTTTAGCCTTAATCATTCACACTTTTATGTCTAGTAAATAGAACATGAAAATAATTTCTTATTATTTTCATATAGTAATATATACATATCTTTATAATATATACTATTTGTATATAAAAATATATACTGATTAGCACTCCGATAGACTCGTGCCCTTATTTTTTAAAAATAATAATAATTTGCCAATGTCAAAAAAATTGTTAGATACTTTCGGAGTACCACAATTATTACTTAGTGTTGTTAACAAATATAAATATTCAATACACATTGAGTAAGTTATATTTTGAATTTTACCCAATAAAATTAAGTTAATATTATTCCATCTAAAATATTTTTACTATATCATTAAATAAAAACACTATGTAAATAATAACATATGGTACTCTAAAATTACCCAATCATTACTTGTCTATCTCATGTTAGGTTAATGTTCTTTGTAGCACCAAGATGAACTCTCACTATAAAATCAACAAAAGCATCATTGGTAATAGGGGCTTTCTTGGTACATGGCTCAATTCTATTTACATGTACACTAATAAATTATCCATAATTAAAAGGATTATTAATCATAATTTGACGATAATAGCGCACTGATGTTGGTGGTGCCACAACAATAATGCCAGAAGAGAGAATGAAACGAGGGGGAGAGAGAGAGACGAAATAAATAAATTTGTAAAAAATTCAAAATTAATTTATTTAAAATTTTAAATGAGAGTCCAAATTTGGGTTTGCCGATGGTTAGAGGAATGTATGAGAGTTAAAATTAGTAAAAACCAAATTTAACCCTAAATTGTTTTGTGAAGAGCAAATTCTCATTGTTAAAAGATATTTTCTAAAATGTAAGCTTTTACCTATATATTTTTAAAAAGGTGAATTTTTTACTGTAAAATCTAAACTTGAATTAATTTTAACTATTCTTTTCAAAATGGGTTAAGGAGAAAGAAAATTTAAAAAAGAAAAAAAAAGAGTATCCGACCGTAGAGTTTAAGATCAAATTAACCTCAAACACTATTTTCAAAATGTGTTAGAGAACAGATAACACATTTTAAAAAGTATTGAGTTATCTTATTATATATAATAAATATAGACATATATGTATGCATAAACATATGTCTAAATATATAAATATGTAACCAAGCACATCCAGAAATTAGGAACAGGATGAAACCATCCTCTCTTTTTTTTTATTCAGCTAGAGTTAGCAATAGACACCTTTGTAATAGCAGACTTGTAAAACACTAGCAAAATAGGTGGCCAATATCAACTACAGCAGTGGTTAAAACTAAGAAGTTAATAAATTAGTGTCACCAATACATCAATTTACAACAGAACTATGACCAGCAAATTAAACCAGACCAAACTTGCATCTTGACAAAAATCAGAATATCAGTAGAAGATTTGTATATAGAAGTCACTCTCTGATTCAAAACCAAGTCACTCTAACCAACCTGTAAATGCATAAAAATAACATAATAAAAAAACTTAGTAAATTTTTTTATCGTACTTAGTAAATTACTGACCCAATAATTTGAATAAAGAACCTAACAACGCACCCAAAAAATTTAAACTCAAGTTATTAGTAGCAGCCCACGAGTTTCAGTATATACCAGATTTATTTTTATCACCCACCGATGTGAAATGAGGTGTCATAAGCATATTTCTTAGAAGTCAGAGTTGTATTATCCATCTATAGTTGCACTTAATTCAGGAGCAGAGCCAGAATTTTATTATCAAATATTTGCTTGTTTTTATTATCAAATTTGCATGATTATATATTTAAAATATTTTTCAAAATACACGCAGCCCAACTATCATTAGGGTTGCAATTACAAGCATTAAAATCATCACACGGTAGATTAGAGTGAGTGGGAGAGAGAGAGAGAGAGAGAGAGAGAGAGATAAAACAATAAAAAAAGAGAAGGAATATAACCTGAGAAAGCAAAGATCAAGACAAATTGATAAAGATGAAAAATTACTGAGGAAATTATATGTTGAGAGTTAGATGGAGAAACAAGAAATCAACAACTAGGAGTAAATTGAAAGGGAAAAAAAAAAACTAAATCTATAAATAAAGACAAAAAAGGTTGCAATCTCAATACACCTTTACGGATTTCGATACACTTTCATAGATATCAATATACTTTGCAATTTGCATAGATAGCAATATACTTTTTGCTTATTAACCACCTCCCAATTAAAAACAAAGTTGAGTGGCATAGAATAACACATCATTTGTATTTTCCATTTTTTAATTAAGAAAAGAGCATGAATCTTGCCTGTAAAGATTTTCGAAACTAATATTTTGCCAGGAAATTGCAAATTGGCATTTCATGGTTCGGTAAAACTTGATTTTGGTGAAAAATAGGAAAAACTACACAATAAGGACAACCATTATATTAAAACGCTAACCTAAATGTACATTCCTCACCTCAAATTGGTCTGCAAAGTTAAAATTTACAGCATCCCCAGATTTCTTTCCACTCCAAAGATGAACTGGATTGATCTGGTTGACAAAACCTGTCTTGAATAATTAAACCTTTGAGCACTTCATAATAATGCACTTTCAGTCAAACTAATATCACCATGATAATAAGTTAGGTGAATATAAAAAAAACTACCCAAAAAGGCATGCCATCAATACTTTGGTAAATACCTGTCTTTCTTGCGCAGAGGTTATGTCAACCTTTTGGGAAGTATTCAAAGAATCAGGTGGTCCAACATTTTCTTCGACAACAGTTGAAATCTCACCATCAGGTATCTAAAAGGCAAATATTCAATGATTTCTCAATTATAGGATCTAATCACTGTGTAACAAGAAATCTTAAAGATTTGTTTTAACGTTAAGGTACCCTTTTTACTTTTGATGCATGAGTGTTGCATTGATCTGGTTGTTCCTTCTTGTTTCCTTGAAACACCTGTAAGCAAAACATTCAAAAGATAAATTAGTAAAATATACATGCTTTAATGTATAAAAAAGTCATAACAAAAGTACATTCAGAAATACCTTTTTATTTGCCTTTTTTGCTATGTGGTCTAGCATGGATTCTTTCCTCTTCAATGGAGAACGTACGTCCAATGGAGTAAGGAATCTTTTAGGTGAACTCTGTATCTCTTGCAAGTCACTATCATCTTTAGCTACAGCCACCGGCAAGACTTGATTCATTTGGCTGCTCCTGTAAATAGAATCGACCTCGAAGAGCTTTTCTTTTGCCTCTTTTAGTAACTTCATTAAGAGTTCACATTTAGTATCGGACTCCATTCCAAGTTGTTGGACTTCAAAGAATAATGGAATCAACTTATTGTTACGCTGTCTTTGCTCATCGTTGCCATCATCATGAACATTTTTCACAGAAGTGTACCCACGTTTGATGTCCTTCCGCCACCGATCCAAAAGATAACGTGATGGTACTTCATTCACCTTTTTTCTCATCAGCACGGAGATCACATGCCTACATAAAATGCCCCTATACTCGAACAAATGGCACAAGCATTGCACTTCACAATCAGTCTCATCGTAGAGAACCGCATAATTTAGCTCCTTGCAAGGTGTCCCATCTTTTCCTAGCATAGTTTCTGCAACTTCAAACGTGGAGATTGATCCATTTGTCTCAATAACAGAGGAACTGCAAAAGATCAATCCCCTCAACTCATCCTGGAACCGTTTAAAAATATCATTGGCGTAAACTCTCTGAAACTGTTTTTCAATAGAAAGACCAGTAATACATGGAATAATAGTATTAAAAGAAGCAAAATCTGCACTGCTTTCTTTCTCAATCTTACTTGTGAGAGCCTTCTCGTATTGTTCTTCAAGGAATTGCTTCAATGTAGTCTTTGAGTGAACATACCCATCGAAGATAGCATTAACACTTTCATTCCTTTGAACAGTAGATATTCCAGCCCAAAAAGTAGATTTCACAAGCAGTGGAACCCAACGATGACGATCTGTATAAAGGGACTTCAACCATTCATTATCCTCAAGTTTATATTCTATAATCATTTTAGCCCAACCATCTTCAAACTCTTCAGGTTTTACAGAGTCGTAGACAACATCTTTTAAAACCTTCTTAACTGATTTATACTGGGCAAGTCCTCCCAATTTCATAGGGAGTTTTTTCATAATATGCCAAAGGCACAGGCGATGCTGAGAATTTGGAAACACTTCTGCAACTGCTGCCTGAATAGCTTTGCATTGATCTGTAACTATAGCCTTTGGAGACTGCCCAAACATACAAGACAACCATGTCTTAAACAACCAAACGTAAGTGTCCATATCCTCATTGGATAATAAACCACAACCCAACAACAATGATTGTCCGTGATGATTGATCCCAACAAATGCCACAAGCGGTACATCATATCTATTTGTCAAATATGTAGTGTCAAATGAGATAACATCTCCAAAAGACTCGTAAGCAGCCCTAAACCTTGGGTCAGCCCAAAACACATTTCTTACGAGACATGCCTCGTCCACGTCAATCATGAAAAAAAAGTTTGAATTCCTATTTTGCATGCAATGGAAATAATTAAGAAGGCCTTCAGCACCTCTAAACCCTAGTCTCGATTGTCTTGCCTTAGAAACACACTTCGTACATTCTGTTTCACCAAAAGAGAGCTTTTCATAGCCATCAGCTTCAACAGCTGATGAATGAAAATGCGCATTTATTGGCACGCCAGCCACATCATTCAATTTCATTTTTCTTTTGACGTGAGAATCCAAAATCTTGTTACGCCTAAAGTGTCGTACTTTTCCTGGATTTAATCCATGGTTATGATCCAAGTAAACACGAGTGACAATAAAACTTCCATCACTTTGTACAGCAATATTAATCTTGGCTTTGCAATTGGTCTTCGTAAAAGGCCTTGGGCGAAAAGAGTCCTTAGCAGTAGATACTGACTTACCATTTCGTGCACAAGCAAGAGAAAAGTATTTTTGCATTCCATCATCTCCATTCTTTTTGCTTATTTTTGCTATACCAAAACCTTCGTGCTGTGCATATTTGTTATAATAGTTACGAACTTCTTCCTCGGACCAAAAAACCATACCAGGCTTTGGCATTTCTACTTTAGCCCCTTCTCTTGAATCTTCCATTTTCTCAGCATTATCATCCTTATTGTCATGAGTTGTATCTATATCTTTTTCTATAGCCATTTCAGATGAGTATCCTGTCAAAAAATTGGCAACTTTAAATTACTTTATTGCCATAATAACAATATATAACTACTAGGAAAAAAAATTATAAAAAAAAACTGTGAGAACAAAATAATTAAAATCTGTAACTTATGATTTGCTTGGCTTGTGTATATTGGAAGCAAGATTTGTTGGCACTACTTGAGGTTACATTTATAAGGTAGGGGCTGTTTGTAAGTGGGTGTCATTCCCTAAATGCCCTTTTTATATCAATTTATTACTTATCAAAAAAAAATATTTATAATGTAGGTAGTCATAGATGATATCTTGCACTTGAAATGTACTATTTGAATGCTATGACTGCTGAGTCAGTTTGTTTCCCCTTTCGCTTCACGATTGAGAATATGACAATGTTTATTTATCAGTAACCAAAAAACATAAACGTACAATTAAATGCATTAGTGGAACAAAGAAGGCCTATTAATTGTTGAGACTCTTCAGAGATCCCATTCTAATAAAGGAAATTCTACTGAAGGATATTACAAGTCTCTATGCGTACTGTAGGAAATATCATAGTCTCTATGCGTACTGTAGGAAATCATCTAATAAATCTTATTCAATTTCCAAAGGTTCCTACTGGTTTCATCTCTCTATTATGCTTTTGTACTTTATCGTATTATTTCTCTACCTACCACAAAATAAACTTTTAATGCATTGGCTGCATCGTAACCAATAAGCATATGAGATCTCTTGTAAAGCCTGTTTATGTATAACTGGTACTTGCACCTTTCAAATTCAAGGTGAATCAAACACTTGACAATTTCATTATCAGGAGTTCCCAAATGGAGGTGCCTAAAACTAAAACTTATAGCCTTGCAACTAGATTGCAAGATATTCCTCATTTAAGAATCAATCAAAACCGGTACTCTTTCGTGAAAGGCATGACCATTGTCGATAATATCTTATTGTTAATATTTGTTATGTTTTCTAAGGACATCTTTAATATAAATAATAGCTGCGAGGGAGATAAACCATATTGATCTATCTTCTCAACTCTTCCTCTTCCTCTACTTTCCTCCTTTTTCTTTTCGTTCTTCTTGCTACATCTTCTAACTTCGTATCAGAGCATCGATCTATCATTGCTCTTCAAATTTTGTTTACAAGATGTGTAATGACTCGACACGTTTTCATTTTGAGTAATTATTTTCAACATAATTAAATTAATGGAAATGATTCGTTGTATGCTATTGGCGTGTGTGAGAACTCAAGATATTAATTGATGATTAATTTTATAATGACGATGTTAATTTATTTATTCAATTAAGCTAAAGGTTTAACTCAGGTTAAATAAAACTATTAGTTAAAGTATAAATATTATCAATATATGCATTTGTGAGTTTGGGAGATTTTCCTATAAAAAAAAAGCAAGAGAGAGAAAGGGCGTTGCATCTCAGCCGAAGCTGAGATGCTTCTGGAGAAGCCGAAGGAGAGATCGAGAGAGTTTGAGAGAGGGACGAAGCAGAGGGGGAGGGAGAGGCAAAGCAGAGAACGCGCCAGTGCGCGCGACCGCCCGCCACCGCTGCTCCTGCCACTGTCGGCGCCGCTGACCACCAACCCATTGCCAACCTCCCTCACTATCTTCGTTATTCTCTCGCCCTCTCTGACGCCCCATTTCCTGTCTCTTCATCTCTTTTGTTCATTTCTGCCATCCTCTAAAACTAACCATGTTAACCAAGAAATTGGGTGTTGCCGCTCAGGAATCAAACCCTGTATAACAAAAAATTTCATTTTTAAATCTCCTAGAAGCTGAAATCCACTGATGGCCGAAACCCTAGGGTTGGGAGTTTGGTGAAATTCCGAGATTGGTGGACTGAAACACCTAATTGGACACCATCGAGGAGGATTCAAGCTATCTACAGCGAGAATTGTGCTTGACATCAACCAAAGAGCAGAAATTTCATGGTGACCGAAATCAAGAGTTTCTGGTTGTGGCGTGTTTGGCTTCGACAAGTAGGATACTGACTATTCTTGAGGTATTGTTATGGATATGAGTTGGTTTTTATGTTAATGTCTTAAAATCATAAAATTTGAGAGGTCTCACCGAAACCCTAAGTCAAATTTTGAGGTGGGTGGTTGAATTTTATGATTCATTGAAATTAGAGAAATAAATGAGTTAATTAACCTATGGAACCTACTTGTTGGTAAGTATGAATTAAAATGTCGATTTAATACGAATATTTAGGGCTTTGTAGGTGTAAAATTAGAATTCTTGGGTGTTGGTTTGGAGCAAGGTGGTGATAGGATGAAATTTGGATATCTAATGAATTGTCTAGACATTGTAACTTGGACATTTGGATGAGTTTAAAACATGTTAAGGTAGGATTCAAGTCATCGGAGGGTGAGTCAATATATTATGGAATATGTCAAAGATTCGTTAAATGAATTGGATTTTTTGAATTTAATTCTTGAGTATGATTACATATATATGTACAAGATTTTGGATTTGAACCAAATTTATGGAAATATGAATTGTTAGAATGATGTGTTAGCTCATGGAATGCTAAATCATTGAAGTGTCTTACTTCCAAGACTAATTAAATGAAAGAGTAACTTGTCGACGTGTGAAATGTGAATTAATAGTTTAATTGCAAAGTTGGATTTAATGAGAGTCCAGATGATTGGTGGATTTAAAATCTTTTAATATGAATTTGAATTCAAGAAAATTAAATCAATCATTAGACGATATTCCGATTGTAACACGAAATTTTAGTGAATCACTCGTAAGTGGTTAAATTTATAGTTTTGATTATGGAACTTGGTGAAAGGTTGATGCGATGCTTGTGAGCTAACTTTATAGCTTTATTGAGGAACTTGGGAGAATTATGAAAAATGTGAATTCGTGTTCTGTTTAATTTGAATTTCTGATAAATTGGTATGGTTTATTAAACATTTGTATACGTTGAATCTATAATAAAAACTTGGGTGATTTGAGGAATCATGGAAGATTGAATCTTAGTTGTGTTAATATGATACATGGGTAAGGTAAAAAGAAGTTAGTTGATGAAAAACTTCATATTTTTTTTGTGTTTAAAACTCGTATTGGTGAATTGGAAAGGTGGATATAAATCAAAGATTAAATGTGAAAATTGAGAATCGGACTTGAAAAGCAGAAGGACTACATATGGTTATGCATATTGAATGGTCGTCAAATGAATGAGATGATATAATAAAGTGGGAACCTTGTAACTTGATTGGTTTAAGGATTGTAATTTAAATCCATGACAAAAGTGATATGTGGGGTTTATGAATATCAATGTGAACCGTGTAATATGAAGAATGATGGGTTATAATGGAAATGATGTAAAGATGAATTAGTAATGGTTGATTGAATTTTGAACTGATGGTGAATGTTAATAAGTTGGGCTTGCACAGCTCCGCGGTAAAAAATTGAAAACTTGCGCAAGATGGGTACCGTGTTCCCTCGGGTTAGTCCCGTAAAACGGATGTGGCTAAAATTGTCACAGTTGTGACTACATGGCCGAGATTGTCATGGTAGTGGTTTGGATTCACGACTGAGACTGTCGTGGCTTCAGTTCACTATGGAATTAATGGAATGGATAGTTAATTTAATAATGAACCAATGGTTGTGACTACACGACTGAGATTGTCGTGGTAGTGATTTGGATTCACGGCTGAGATTGTCATGGGGCTTCAGTTCAATATCGAATTAACAGAATGGATAGTTAATTTAATAATGAACCAATGGATGTGACTACACAGTTGAGACTGTCGTGGTAGTGATTTGGATTCACGGTTAAGATTGTCGTGGCTTTGGTTCAATATTAAATTAACGGAGTTCTTGAAAATAAATAAATACATAAAATAAAGAGGAAATGTAAAGGAAATATGAAAAATGGATTGAAACAAAAGTTTAATGATTTAATAATAAAAAGTAAAGGTTTCTATAAGCTGCACCCGACATCGGTACAGTATTTGGTTTATTGATATGAAAGTGAAATGTGGTTAGAGAATTGAAGAATGGGAAAGAAAATTTATAATTGTAAACTAGGTAAGGAAATTACTATTGGCTTGGTAACAAATTTATAAAATGAAACGGAAATGGATAAAAGTGATGAAATAATGAAGTTGAAAGAAGAAAGTTAAAGGCTTAAAGAAGAACATGCGCGAGTAATAATCTAGAATGGAATCGAAGAGAGTAAGAATGGGATAATGAAAACTATGACAAGATGATAACAAATTAAAGATGAAATGATAAAAAAAATGTAAATGAATTATGAGAATAAGAATGAGGAATTAAAAAGATAAACGAACAAGAATGGCGAATAATTCATCTAAAACAAGAAAGGAGTGGGTGAGCTCTAATTTGACTATAAAAATGTGTTAGTTGTAATTGCATAATGGCATCTCCTCACACCATACATCATGCATCACATCATTTTTAGTCATTATCCTACGAGCTTGGGCTCACGTTTGTTGAATTAAACTTTTTACAGGTCACGATGATCAGGAAAGGGGTTAAATGGGTATCGAGGCCTTGGATTGAGTTTTGAAGAAAAGGGAGGATGTTTATGTTTTGTAATTTAAAACTGTAAATCGTTTGTTTTGTAATTTGTAAAAATTTTAGAAACTGTTGAAAGAATACGAGAACCATATGTATGTAGTGATACTTTGAATATATGCTCATAAGACTTATGTTTTGAAATGTTTAAAAAAAAGAAAAGAGAGAGTATCTCATGAAAGAATGGAATAATTATAAGAAATGAATAAAGTTTGAGATGTATAAGGAATGGTTGGAGTGCCTATATAATGAACGTGGCTATTAAGTAGTTTTGATTGTGTACTGGGAGTTGGATTCCAGGTTGAGCCTGAGTATATATTGTGAATTGAGTTTGACTGGTTTACAGGAAAATTTGGCATAGTCCGAAAAACAGAGGAAACTTTGCCGAAATTTTTAAGTTTTAGACTTAGATTATTTAGTAGACTCTAGGAGTTATCTCTTCTACAATAAGTTAAAGAAATCAGGAGAATATCATTGAAGAAGTTCTAGTTATAGGAAGAACGGATTATCACATGAAGTTCACGTGCCTCGGGTCGAGGGCGTGACAAGATGTGATCTTCGTCTTCCTTTTTTCGTGAGCCCTAGTTTCTATCCGGGAAAAAAAATCAATAAAATTTTGAAACCGTTCCAGGATGGTCGACTTGTAGTCCCCATGCCCAGAATAAATTATCACTATTTTTAAAATTGATTTGGTGTTATTTTTATACTTTGGAATGTTCTTTGCAAAACTAGGGTTCTTTTTTGGACAGTTGAGTTTCGGCCCCTTTCGAATCAAGCCCATGGACTATACATATTCCCTATGGGCTGAAATACATGGATAGAAGCACCTCCTTGGTTTTGTGAGGTTTTGATGAGTTTTCCAACAACAAAGTGGTCCAACAGGGCTGTCTCAAACGCTATTCAGTGCATTTTTTGAGTTCGTTGCCGTAAAATCTTACTTTTATGAGGTATTCTCGTATTTTTGCTTCTCCCATTGGATACTTTCTTCAAGTGGTTTTGGCACAGATTTGGTGGCCTTTGCTGTGATTTGACCTCTTTTTTTGTTTGAGTTGGTCTACTTTTTAGGATTTTAATATGGAGGAAAGTGCTAAGACCGAATTGAGTTGTGCTAGGACTCTTGGAGAAATTCTCCTCTTCACAGTTGTTCAATTAAGTTAGATGGTACCAACTATTTGTTGCGGTCACGCCCCTTTACCTTGGCCATTAGTGCTGGTAGTACGTCTACATGTATTAAGACAATTAAGAAACCACTTATAGATGGGTCTGAATGCGAGACATGGAAAACACAGAATGCCTTGATCCTGACTTGGAAATTCAACTTGTTGCAATCTACAATTGGTCAGACCTTTTATTTACTTGACACTGTACATAAGATATGATTTGCAGCAACACAGGAAATTTTGGTAATGATGAATAGGCTTACAAGTTGAGCAAGAAACTTTGAGGGTCAAGTCAGCAAACCCAGTCTCTTGCATATTATTATGTTGAGTTGAATAGGTTGTGGAAGGAATTTGATTATTATCAGGGTGTTCAAACTATTTGAACTCAGGCCATGATTGGCAATCATGGCTTTTTAACTTTTTGGCTAAAAACGCTAAAAAGCCAAGGTTGCCTATATGAAAAAAAAACTAAAAAGCTAAAAATTCAAAAAGTCAAATCAAAACGCAAACTCCAAGTATATTCTATTCAAACTCCCACCACTTTTAAAATACAATAATACTCCTTATTGATAACTTATTTACTACCACTACCAACTACATTTAATTGTTAATGTCAAATACATTTAATTGTTATTATCAAATACATATAGAAGGGTAAAATTGTCCACTTTAAACAAAAAGCAAAAAAACCAACTTTTCATCCAAATAACCAATTTTAAAAAAACTAGCTTAAAAGTTAAGTTACTAAACAACCTACTTTGAATTCAATTTAATTTTTTGGTTAAAAACGCAAAAAAGCAAAAAAATAATAATAATAACTTTTAAGCTAGTTGCCAATCAGGGGCTCAGCAAGCAATCGCCTTTTGGCAGATGATGGAGAAGGAGCGACCTTTTGATTCTCTCACTGGTCTTAATATGGAGTATGATCAGATCGATGCTCAGGCCTTGGGCCATGTTCCTTTTCCTCCTTGAGAGAGGCTTATATATGTGTCTAGTACGAGGAGAGTAGCTATAATACCATGGTACATGCTCTAGTTCGGGATCGCTCTGTTTTGATTGTCACATCTACTTCATGGGATGATAAGCCTAATCATCTTAAGCCTGTTGATAAGAGTGGTCTTATAGATTGTGATCTTCTACAGTGTGATCGTTCTGGAAAGACACGATGTACGAAAGAATTTTGTAAGAAGTTGCATGGCCATCCGACCTACAGCCGTGGTGGTAGTTAGAGTGGTCGTCCAATGCATTCTCATACTAATCTATTTGAGACTATAATTCGCACAATTGTTGATAACAATCATATTCCTTCTCAGGTTCCTATGTCTTATACTTTTAGTACTGGTACCTTTTTGCAAGACGAGTTGCAAACTCTCATGCGTCTAATGGCTAGGCTTGACACTCTGTTTACCATAGCTTTTACTTACACTTCTTTCTCTCACTTTGCTCACATATGTATCCTAGCGAGTGCGCTTTGTGCATCTTCTTCTATTCCTTTGATCATAGACTTTAGTGCGACTGATCACATGATAAATTGTTCATCATTTTTTTGACTCTTACTCTACATGTTCTGGTAGAAATAAGGTAAGAGTAGCCGATAGATCTTTATCTTCCATCTCAGGAAAAGGTTCCACTCATTGCTCCCCTACCATTTCTCTTTCTTCTATTCTTCATATTTCAAAATTTTATACTAGCCTTCTTTCTGTTAGTAGTCTCACTAATTCTGTTAATTGTTTGATGACATTTTTTCCAACAAAATTATTTCTTTCAGGAAATGGATATGAGGAGAACGATTGGCAATGAAAGAGCTCATGGTGGTTTGTACCTTTGGACTCTGCACCTCCTTCATGTCTTCCATCAAAGTCATTTCGTCAGGCTTCATGCTACATCCGTGGTACTAGCGATTAGATCATCCTTCTTTTCACATTTTAGAAAAGCTTTTTCCTAACTTAGTAAAGCATTGTCCCATGAGTAGTTTTGTTTTTGAAGCTTGTCAACTTGCAAAACATAAACATTCTTCTTATCCTCCAACATCTTATCTCTCAGTTTGTTTGATATGACTCTTTATTCCCTTTGTATGGTGCATTTGTTTCTTCTCTCTCTGCTATATCTATTCCACGAAATACGAAGGAAGCACTCACAAATTCTAAATGGAAAAAAGTAATGGTAGAAGAGATGACAACTTTGAAAAAGAATGGCACCTAATAGCTATCAAGAGACCTTTGAGAGATATAAGCCGAGATTTGTTGCAAAGGACATTCAAACATACCGTATTGAACTATCAAGACACCTTTGCTATTGTAGTAAAGATGAACTTTGTTCTGGCTTAAATTTCTTGTTTTATAATCAAGGTTGGCCACTTCAATAACTGGATGCGAAGAATGCATTTCTTCGTGGGGATTTAGAAGAAGAAATGCACAAAGACATTACACTGGATTTTTCTTCTGATGCAATTGATAGGAATGTGTGTAAATTGAAAAATGTTCTCTATGAACTAAACAGTCACCTAGAGCCTGATTTGACAAGTTTCTCAAGGCTATGTTGAGATTTGAATACAGACAAGGTCATACAAATTATACTATGTTCATCAAGGAAGGCAAGGGTAATATTATTGTTCTTATAGTATATGCAGATGATATGGTAGTGATAGGCAACGATATGGCAGAGATATCCAATCTTAAAGCCCATCTGGCTTAAGAGTTTGAGATTAAGTATTTAGAATTGTTGAGATACTTCCTTGGGATTGAGATGGTTATATCTGATAGGGGCATCTTTATCTATGAAAGTAAGTATACCAAGATTCGCCTATTAAGGCTAGTCATCATTTTAATGGTGATGTTGGGAGTAGTTAGCCAGTTATGCATGATACTCGTGTTGTGCATCTTAATGCAGCTTATCGTATCTTGAGGTACCTCAAATCAGCTTCAAGAAAAGTAATCTCGTTCTTCAATCATGGTTAATTGAGATTGAAAGTATGTATTGATGCAAAGTATTTGTTGATGCCAACTAGGTTGCTTCAATGGCTTAGAGGCAGTCAACTTCTGGCTACTGTACATTTTTAGGTAGTTTGGTTATTTGGCATAGTAAAAAGAAGTCAATTGTGACTAGATCCAATGTTGAAGCTAAATATGGGATTATGGCGCATGGCATTTGTGAGCTTTTGTGACTCCAAGTCTTATTAAAGAGATTTGGGAATTCACAATAAATGACCTATCAAGCTCTATTGTGACAATAAAATTGATATAGACGTTGACAATAATTGCATCAAGAAAAAATTAGCAAGGACTTGATTTGCATGCCTTTTATGAGATTTGAGAATCAGTTAGCTGATTTATTCACTAAAGGGCTTAGTAGTAAGATTTTTCACCCTTTATGTTCAAGTCGGGCATGATAGATATATTTGCACAAACCTTGAGAAGGATTGTTAAGTTATTTATTATGTTACCTAACAGCATTTTTGTACTTGGTACATCTTTAATATAAATAATAGGTACGAGGGAGAGAAACCCTAATGATCTTTTTTCTCAACTCTCTCTTCCTTTACTTTTCTCTTTTTTCCTTTTATTCTTCTTGCTACATCTTTAAACTCTTATTGATGCAAGAATTGGTTTAAATTTACCACGTGGATGACCAAAGTTCCAAACAGCTGGTGTGCTATCAAAGTTGATATTATGAAATCCAACAAATAGTCAATTGGATTTTTTGCTGGATTTTTCTTCTACAAATACATGGCTAGTGAAACAATGTGTTACACCTGCATAATTTCCTGTTGTTATAAATGGGGCCTTCAAATGGTACTTAGAGGCAAAAGTGAGTTATGGCAGGGTGACCCTGTTTGATGTTACCTGTTTGTACGAATTATGGAGAACTACAGCACTGCTACAGACATAATTAAACAAGGGCAATTCAAGTTCCGTCCCATGTGCAAAGAACTGCAGCTTTCTCATTTTAGCCTTGCTGATTAATTTGTTAATACTCTGCATGCTGATCTGGCAGTTCCAAACAATTAAGGAGGCTCTAAATGAGTTAAATCATCTCTTGGAGGTTGGTCCAAACTTACAGAAAAGTGTAGTGTATTGGTCAGGTGCTGAGGAAGAGGAGGACGAGATTAAAGTAATTCCCGAACAAGTTCTAGGCATCTCACAAGATATCCTTTCACTGAAATACTTGGGAGTACCACTTACAACAACAAGACTTGTCGCTGAAGATTGTAAGCAGCCCAATGACAGTATTTGGTGAAGAATCAGAGCTGGGTTGTCGAGTCTTCATCTTATGGTGGAAGATTACAGTTGATCCTAGCTGTGGTATTGAGCATAGAAGTGTATTGGAGCTCTCTGTTCATACTGCGCCTTATGGGAATCCTGGAGTTGGAAATTCAACAGGAGTCTTTTACCCCTAAGGAATAGGGAGGGCGGCAATCAGATCCATAAAGACCTGTAATAGAGAATCAATGATGGCACAACTATGGGCCTAAGATATAATACGACTCTCTTCGGGTGAAATGGCTACACAGTACACACCTAGATCCTTAAGCATCAAAGTTTGTGGAGAATGAAGATGATTACTGACTGTTCATGGATAATGTGCAAAATATTCAAGCTTAGAATAGAGGTAAGGAGTTCCATTAAACATGTTAATGGCAAAGGCGAATGCACATTTCTATGGTGGAAGCCATAATGCCATGTATCCAAGAGATGCAGTCAAAACATAGTATATAACATTGGGGAAGCCCCTACAAACAAAGGTAGATTATATCATAAGAGATGTCTCTTGGAAATGGCCGAGATCTAGAAATAGAAAAACATGCAAGAAGAAATCATAGGCATGCCCCTAGGCAGATGAAGTAATCTGGATT
This sequence comes from Heliamphora exappendiculata, assembly GCA_034768845.1. NCBI lineage: Eukaryota > Viridiplantae > Streptophyta > Magnoliopsida > Ericales > Sarraceniaceae > Heliamphora > Heliamphora exappendiculata. Next base: position 3,125,385 of record JAOTRH010000016.1, on the reverse strand, counting down.
CTCAGCAGTGATGGAGTTTGCTCAGCAAAATCCGTATAGGAAGCTTTGACAATCAAATATTATGCAGCTCCTTGGCACATCATTGTTTAGTTCGGTCAAAATATTATGCAGCTGCCACCCAAAACATAGGCTTCCTCAATGGGAATGCAGGTGTATCCACTATATTTTTTACAGTGTAATTTGACAAATGAAAGGCAAAAACATTTATTCTTCTCTTGTTCTTTCAGGCAAAGTTTGATTGATTGAAATGAATAGTAGGATAGAATAATAATTCTGTCGAAATACTCATTCCAATGTTTGGTTAGCAAAAAAATGATGAAATGTAAATTTTCAAATGTACTCACTATTCCTTCATTTAATGGAATAGGCATTCTAACACAAATACCAAGGAATTGTCATTCTATTCTAATACAAAATCATTATGTTAAGTCACAAACTACCTCTATGATTCAATTTGGAGGGAAATATATGAGAGGAATGTGATGCAAAGAAGTCCTTTAGATAGGGAAGCAGCGATTCAGTGGTTCATGCAAACATTGTAGAAAGAAACTTTCGAAAATGCAATTCTCAATCACACTAGCGAGCAAGAGTTAATTAATGGGTTTGGACTTTCTTTGGCCTACATATGGTGTGTGCGGGAGCAATTTACCATAAGGTCAAAAGTTGTCCCATTGTGTCTCAGTACATCAGAAAGGAATAATAGGGCTTTCACTCTGAAAAGCAAAAGGCCAATTGATGTTATTAGTGCAATTGAAGATGATGTTTGAGCAAGTGTAAGTACTTGGAAATGGATAGAGAATAACTTGGCCAATTGGCAGCTATGCCACACCTCGAAGTAACTACCTACTTCCATTTTGAAGCATTAACTACGAAAGATGTCCGTGCTTCGTATGGGAAGACTTATATATGTGTTTGATGAGTTGCTATTATATGCATCAGTCGATATTTGATGTCCAATATTTAGTGTTTTTATACGTATATGAAATTGTGAACTTACAAGTTATGTTTCGAGTGTGAAATTACAGCATTGGATTAGACTATTAGTCCAAGAAATTTTTTAATCCCATGTTTGTTTATTAAAATAGTGATGGGACTAATTATTCAGGATGACTCCCAATCCCATAAATTAGGGGATAATTAGTCCCATGAAAGGAATATGGGATACATAATTCCGGGATAACAAGTCCTATGGACTAAATGTAAAATTACTTATTTACCCTCGTATGTAAACCTCAAATTGACAGCCCTAACCATTTTCGTCAACTCCCAGCTATCCACCACGCTCGACAGTGCTAACCTCAAATATCTACCGGCGATCTGGGGTCCGGGTTCCCAAAATTCCAAGGGTTGGGGTTCCCAGGGTCCCAGGGTCCCAGGGTCCATGGATCTAGAACTCTGGGATCCCGAGGTTCCGGTGGTCCAAGGGTCCAGGATCCCGGGGTTCGGGGGTCCCGATGGTCTAAGACTACGGAGTCCCGAGGGTCTAGGGTCTTGGGTCCTGGTAATTTCGGGGTTCGGGGTCCTAGGGTCTCGAGGGTCCGGGAGTTCGAGGATCCAAGTTCGGGGGTTCGGATTCTAAAATCAATAATGACTTTTAAGCATAAGCATAAGTTATTGTTAAAATTATAAACTCATAGCTTTAAATAGTAGAATTTGTGTTGGTTGATTTAGAATCATAAACTACACGTAAAAAAATTATAAGAACACCTGTTTTGATATTCTTAACTTTATGCCGAGCTAGAAGCTAAAAGCTAAAAATAAGCTCAAATAAGCACCTCATATTCATGTGGAGAATGGTGCTTGGTCAGGTTGTTTTTTAATTTGGTTGTCTCTGGGCCATAAGGTGTACAACCCTTCTTTTGATTGTGTAAAATATCTTCTTTATCTTTTTTACAAATGACCTTTACGTACCCAAGAAAGAAAAAACAAAAACAAAAAACAAATTTCTTACTCATTTTAATAAAACAGACTAGCGGCATTGGCCACAACAAATAAGAAGATGATAAAAGCTTTTACTGTGACTCAAAACATGACAAGATAACAAGTTCAAAACATCACACTTCAAAACCACCCAAGAACATGGAAATTTACGTGTTTTCTGTTGGAATTTTGTGAATTCAATTGGCCATTTAATTCCAGAATTCAATATCAGAATTTATTTGTAATTGAATTGGCCAATCATTCTTAAGGAAGCTGCGTTTGCTTAAATGGCCTACAACACCCTCGGTAGGCGGTTAATCATTCTTAAGGAAACTGCGTTTGCAGGACTCAGTTTGCATATTCTGTTCATGTTAATTTATGTATTTCGTTTCCTGTAAATTCAGCTTATTATAATTGTTGAAAGTTAATAAAAATATATTTTCTGGATCACCGAGCATGTATATTTTATTGTGGCGTTAGATTTCTCCCAGCAATCTTAAGAATGAGATTGTTCTCCAACATTTTCAACTACACAGCATTCTCACCAGGACAATCACAAAATCCTGATCATTTTAGGTGATCAACAAATTGAATTACTCCACAAACGCCCAAAATGACGCTCGGATCGGAAACAATACAAGCAAAACCCATAGAAACCCGCGCAATATTGAACCACACGGATAAAGCAAATTAGGGTTTTTGATTAGAGATTTACCAGAAACTTCAACACTTCAGTCGGTTAATTTCAAAGAAGTTGCAAGAATTCTGGTTTAGCATCATTGACTATGTCAAGCTTCTGATTACGGTTGAGTTTCTGACGATCAAAGATCTTTGATATTGCTTCGAAAACTTTGATCTTCTGTACGGAGTTCCTGACGAACACAATGCAATCGCGAGGCAGGTTCGATTGAATGCTAAAGAGTTGTGATTGGATTTGGTCAATTTGAGAAGGAAAATGTTTCATTCTTTCTACTCATTCTTTCTTTTATTTTCTTTTACAGTTGTGAAAAAAAATGGGAGAGAAAATAATAATTTATTTAAGTTATAAATAAGAATAATATTAAAAACTATTTTTTTTCCTTGAATAAATGTGAGAGAAAATAAAAAAAATAGTCATTTATGTTTGGTTAAACTAAATAAATAATTAAAAATTGAGTATTATTTATCAATTTAATCTTATAATTAATGGCACAACATGAGATAATTACAAATTTGTTTATTTTATTTAATTTATTTTTATTGTTAGTGAATTTTTTTTTATTGTTTAATTAAATTATTATATTTTTTTAACTTTTTTTTATCAAGACAAAGTAAAATATATATATATTTTTGTCAAAATATGAAAAAGTGCCTAAAACATAAAAATAAGTTCATAAGTCATGTTTTATATTGTTAATTTTCGTCATTAATAAATTTCTTTATCTTCAAATCAAGATTTTTTTACTTTTTTTTCCTCTCACTAAAACAATCCGATAAAGTAAAGAATTTTAACCCCAAAAAAATAAGATTTACTACTATCATTGCTCGCATATGCTAGCTATTACTATCGAGTTAGGTGTAGATTCCTTCTTTCTCGTTGTACTTTGAGCATTCATTGTTATAATAAAATTGTAATATTAAAAAAAAAATAAAAGAATTATTGGCATAGGTGTGAGGAGTCTCATTGTTCTTAAAAGTTGAATTTTGCCATTCTGGGTCTATAACCCGATATAACAAGTTTCTAACATCCTACCCTTCAAAATTCAGCTGACACTTTTTTACAAATGTAAACTTACAAATATGAAATCCTTAGGAAGAGCTCTAATGATCATTTCAAAATTGAACTTATATGGATAACAAAATATGCTTCAACCAGAAAACTTTTCTTTTTCACAAATTCAATAGGTATATTGTTGTTTTTTCTAAAATCAATATTTTTATTCTCTAAAGCTTTTTATATGTGTGTGTATACATATACTATCCGTTTGGACATACACGATGCATGTAAAATTTAAAAAATATTAAATTAATATGTTAATGCATTGAAGTTTGTTTTGTTTTTCTCACTTTTATCTACAATTGTATGAGAGAGAAAGTGCGTGATAGCTTTTGGTTTCTTTTTGAGAAAGAGAATAAAGAGAAGGTAGTTAAAAACTTACATTTAAAATTTAAAATTAAAACTATTATAGGGGCAAATTTGAAAAGTCAAATGTTTGATTGGATTCAAGAACTAAATATTTAAATTTCTTTTATTAT
>JAOTRH010000016.1:3094294-3121130 GCA_034768845.1 Heliamphora exappendiculata | reverse complement strand
CAAAAAAAAAAAAAATCAAAACAACAGAAGTGCTTCTGGTTCGGTGGTGGGTTGGCCTCCAATTCGATCATTTAGGAAGAATCTTGGCAGTAGCAGTTCATCAAAGCCGATCCCGGGGTCCCAAAATGTGGTCCCAAACAAGGAGGTTCTCAGTGAAAAACCAGCTGAAAGTTGCAGAAAAGGGATGTTTGTGAAGATCAATATGGATGGGGTTCCCATCGGAAGGAAAGTCGATCTTAAAGCCTATGACAGCTATGAGAAGCTTTCCTCTGCTGTTGATGACCTCTTCAGAGACTTACTTGCAGGTTATTTACTTTCCTCATCCAATTATTGTACTCACTTGGGTGGTGGTATATTTAGTGGTTTTTTGCATCTGTGTGAGTGAGAGAAAAATTATTAGGTACTCCCAGATGATCACCTGGCATCGTCTACGTGGTATTCTTGGCAAATGAAAATGCGTGACCCACACTAAGTGGGTCACTCTTATCTCTCACCTACTCAATAAAGGTGGGCCAATATTATCCTAAGTGGAGTGTTTTTGTTACATGATCGGATATGAGTATCACGTAGGTAATGCCACGCCACATGGTACTCTAGAAGTACTGAATAATTACTAGAGAGAGAGGTCTGCGCATGCCATAGATTTATTTATTTTTTGATTGGTTGCCAATACATTGAAATATGAATGTTTGGAATAACAAAAATGCCATGTATCAAAAAAAAAAACATCAAGAATTTTACTCCAAATTCAAAATGAGGCGTTCATATTTAACCTTGTCGTGTAGGTTGTACTGCATGTGAATGTGAACGATTGATTTTGAATTAAGGGTAGGTTTCTAGCTAAGTTTTTTTGGATTTGTAGTATTATTGTTTTTTCGGTTCCGCTAACAGGTGCCCCTGGGGCACAAGTTAAGGGTTCGTTAAATGTTTTAATTATACTTTTTGCTACTCATTTCAATATTTACTAATAATGATTTGTGAGTACCCATAAACACAATTAATGGATTTAGATATAGTTTAGAAAATGGTAGTAAAAAGTAATGATTTGTGAGTACCCATAAATACAACTAATGAATTTAGATATATTTATTACATTTAAAGTGTTGCCCTAGGAGCACCTTAACTTGTGCCCAAGGACACCTGTTAGCATTTGTTTTGTTTTTTTTATATAATTTTCTAGATTTCTTTCATCAAGACAAATTGAAAAAGTAAATGAATTTGACCAAAATATGAAAATTTCAGAAAAGACAAAAAAGTGACCATCTTTGTTTTTCTTTCTTTTTTCTTTTTTTTTTTTGTCTTTAGTGATTTTTTCCTATTGTTTGATCATAAAATTTTACTTTGCTAGTTGGTCTTGATGAGAGAAATCATTTGAGTATAAAATTTTGATTTTTTCTTTTGTTTACCTTGTGTAGCTCAAAGAGAATCCTCTGGTGGTGGAATCCAGACCAAGCAAGAGGGAGAGAGAGTGATTACTGGCTTATTAGATGGAAGTGGGGAATATACCCTAGTTTATGAGGATAATGAAGGAGACAGGATGCTTGTTGGGGACGTCCCATGGCAGTAAGCATCTTATCACTGTGGATCTATGCCATTTAGTTTAAATTCTAAATCCCATTTTCTATTTGTTTTCCCCCAAACATGTACTTAAAAGATTCCCAACCTCATGACAATCATTTCTTTTCATCAATCAATAATGCTGCACAGCTGTTCATACCCATATTTGCATGTTCTAGAGTAATACTTATCATCTGGTGCTATAATTCTTGCTATTGATTGCTGCATGTGCCACTTGTATGACTAGGTTTCTAATTATAGTCAGTTCTCGACTGTTTAGATGCGTGGTAAATCTAGATGCGTGGTAAATCGAAGGTTCGAACCCAATTGGACCGGGCTGAGAAGGAACACTTGGATTACCAAGAAAATATAATTAGGATTCTAAACTTGAAATTTGGGGCATTTTGCATCATATCGATTGTTTTACTTAATCTGGTTTGTTTACATGTGATTTGCAGCATGTTTGTATGTACTGTGAAAAGGCTGCGAGTGCTGAAAACCTCCGAGCTCTCTGCTTTGTGCTGTGAGTTTTCTTATTTAATCCCCTCATAAGCTGTATAGTAATTTGATTTTTGGAGATGATTTGATTACACTTCTAGTTTCTAACTTTTGGAAATTTGGGATTTTGCACTTCGTAGTTGGCAGTAAGCAAGAAAAATCCCGGCTCGACCAGGCATCAAAATGAAGAAAGAGTACTTCAATTGGAGAAGTTTCACTGAAAAGTTTGAAGGAGACCTGATTTGTGAATCTCCATTTGACATTTTGGATTCTGCTTTTAATGGGTGAGTGAAAGAAGAAAAGGCATTTGTATTTAAATGTTACTGTTTCTACAGCTAATTGTGGAATTAGGAGGAATGATGGATTTGTTTTTCTTGATTTTTCTTTTCAGTTTCTTTCTTTTTTTTGGGTTGTCTTGAAAGAAAAGAAGTAAAAGAAAAAAAGGTGAATATTTGGATGCTTATGCTTTCCTTTTTTTCTCTTTTTGCCCTCTATTGAAATGGTGATCCACATTTTTCTCTTGAAATAGAGAGGACTTGGATCCAATCACAATGGTGATCTACATATTCATAGTCTTTAAAACTTTATTTCATGTGAGCTATTGTGTTTAAGATTTTATTATGAGGAAAAATTAAACAAACATTAAATTTATTAAGCTGGTCTCTAAATATTTAATTAAATATTAAAAAAAGCTTATAAAAGACATATAAGCCATAAAGGTGAATTTATGTTTATTTTTATATATTTTTATCTCATTAAAACATTTAAAGAAATAAAAATTTTAATCAAAAAATAAAAATAAACGAAAATTGCACAATTTGCGTAAACTGGGCCTTGTGTCATTTGCGGGGTCTTGTATGTGGGCTCGGGCACTCTGGGTTTTGGGTGAATCTAGTGACGAATTAGTTACGTTTTTATTTGAAATTTTTAAATTTTTATGACTTTTAATATATAGATTTACTTTAATAAAATTAATATATTTAAAATTTAAACATCGAGATCTCTCAAAATAATTTATATTAAATTTAAAATTATGTAATAACTTAGTTAAAAAATTTATCAGTTGCACATTAAAAAAAATTTCTCTTTTGCAAATTGATAAAATTTTCAGTTTGTAACATTTTTTAATTTTAATCCTTTACTTTTAAAATAGCAATGTTGGCAATTATAATACATTTATATTTGGAAATCAAGTATTCGATATTTTTTTTTTTAAAATTACAAATAAAGTTAATTTTGAAAAACATAATTTAAGCATTAAAAGAATGTTAAGCTTCTCAATATCTTTCAAGTATTTGATATTGGTATTTTGGTAATAATAAATTTTACGATAAAAATATAATAATTTATTTTTATAAAATAATTAAAAAATAATTTATATTATATAATTTATAATTATTTATTTATTATAAATTTTATGCGTTCAAAAGATGAAATAGATTGGTGTTACCAACCATCCTGTATATATTCATTGTACTAATGTTTGACCAGTTTATTTTTCCAAGGACAATTAGGCCTGTCTGGCAGACACGGCCAATGTACTCTTACAAATACACAGTTATATGGATTTTTTTATATTTAATAATCGTGTTTAAAAATGTTATTGTTAATAATTTATAAATTATAATTTATAATAAAAATTAAGTATTTAAAAAAATTTATCGTTTGTAATTAAAATAGAAAAATAATAATTATAATTTGTAACAAAAATTGTATTTATTTTAAAAAAATATAATTTATAACTAAAATTATTAGCAAAAAGTTAAAAATTATTATTTAAATTTTATTTAGATTCTTTAAAATGTGACAATAAGGGTTCGAGATCACGTGCTACCCGACTACTTAAGTTTTATTTGGATTCTTTAAAAAGTTAATTATTTTTTCTTTGTATATTTTGGATTTTAGGAAAAAAATCACTAAGATTTTTTCATTAAAAGGAATTGATTCACATTTCAAACAATTGGTTTTTAAAAAAAATAAAATAATTATAATATTCTTACAAAAGTAACTTTATTCTCATAAAGTAAAGAAAAAATTTTAAAAGCAAAAAATTTGAAGAGGAAAAAACTCAAATGTAATTTCCCTATGAAGATTAAGAACATATTACACATTATATTATTTCAATATAAGGTAGAAAAAAATATAAAGCAATCCCAATCAAATCAATCTAAGTAATCTATTTTGTTATTCTTTCTATTTTTATTATAAAAAAGGAAGCCCCTGTTTGGTTCGAGATTTAAAGCCAAATTTTAATCTTTTTATTTAAAGTCTAAGAAAAAAAAAATCATAAAACCACATTTTGTTTATGTACTAACAGTTTAAAGCCATATTCTAGTGGTTCATTTTTTTTTTCATACTTATTTATCTTAAATTCAGAAAAGCAAAGGTTTAGCTTAAAGTCAGGATTACCAAACATACCCTAAACTTTTAAAAAATCAATGTTTTAAAACATTTCACTACTAATTTTTTCTTTGTTAGGCCCAATCTCGGCCTTCTCGTAATTGACCACTGACCAGAAAACTTGGGAAAAATTTAAAAACATTTCCATATTTAAGAAGCCTACCCCAACTTCTAAATGAAGTTTGATTGGCCCAATCTTATTATTTCAACTTCCAACCTGATTTATGGGCCTGATTGGGCCCATAAAACTTTATTTGGAATTTGTAGACCCAAATTCATTGTTTTAACTTTCAAACCTGCTTAATGGGCCAGATTGGGCCCATGGAATTTGTACACGTGCAAGTACCATTCCATAGTGTCCAACACCACAATACATAAGATAAGCATTCAAAAAGTGTGCATTTAACTTCTGTTTATTCGATGTAAAATATTTTAGAATGAGATTATTTTTTTATATAAAATTATTTGGCAAACAAATAATCTTTTTGTTTTGTTTTCTGATGTTTGGGTGACACTTTTAAATATTTTTTAAAAAAAGACTTTTGTTTAAAATGCATTAGTAACACTTTCATCGCTATAATAAGTGACATTACCATCACCACTATCTCCATCACTACTTCCATAGGTGACCTATCTCCACCCCCACCAACGTGATTATCACTATCACCACTACTACCACCACTGATGCTAACACTAAAACCTCCGTCACTTTTTTTTTTCTCAGGAAAGTTAATTTTGATCTAATAATGTAAATATTAGACCAAAATATTTTAATAACTAAAACATAAATAAAATTTTTATATTAAAATGATTGGAGCCTTATACTTCAGTTGGCTTTCGGCTTAAAGTAGACTTAAAATTATTTGGCTCAAAGCCCCAAAAAAATCATGCCTAAATTTGTAGCCTTTATGCCTTTTTTTTAAACCAAAAATACTAATACAAAATTCTAAAAATATCATAACTTTGTTACACACGTCTACTTTTTATATTCAGAACCTACTAACCGAGATTAATTAAACAAGAATTGCAAAAAAAAAAAACAAAATCAAATTATGTGGGAAAATAACCAAACATCTTATTTTTTTTAATTTTTAAAGTTTTTTTTGGCTTGTTACTTATTATATGTTGGTTTAGAATCATTTAAGTCAATGAAGCTTTCAGTTTTTTTTTTATCAAGAGATGGGGGAATCATTTAAGTCAATGAAGGTTTTAGTTTTTATTTGTAGTTTTTATTTTTATAAAGCGATGAGAGAGTTGAAATTAGAATATGTGTTGGTGAGTAGATTAAAAGTTCACTTAATCATTGGGACAGATGTATTGTTCTTTAAAATTTTTAGTTTTAAAGGTTTAACTTAATGCTATTACTTTAACTTTTCAACATCAATGTTGCGAGTTCGAGTTCTTTAATAGGTAGGTAGTTGGAAGGGATCATATTCCCATTCTCTTAAATTAGGATAATAGAAGTTGTTTGTGTGACAAAAAACAATTTTTAAACTCCAGTTATAAATTCTATCCAACCAATAGTTTTATATTTTTTAAATTAAAAAAAGTGATTTTAAACCAACTTACCAAACGAGCAGTTACGATCATCCTATTTAGAGGATGTAAAAAGGAGAAAGACCAATTTACCCTTCTTACTTCCGTCAATTTTTCTTTTTACCTTTCATAACCACATGATCCAAACGCAGTCCGAACATATCATCGTTAATTTTCATCTCCTTTTGACATATATATATATATATTAAGTTGATGTTATATTTTTTTGTCTAAATATAAATTTTATATACAATCTAATTTTTAATACATTGATACATACCTATTGTAAATTAAAATACATATAATTTAAATTACTCACGGCATATTTTACATACTGTAAAAAGATAAAAAGAATATATATATAAACAAAATTTTAGTTTTTTATTTTTAATTTTTTAATTTTTATTAATTAAGTAGAATTTAAAAATTGTCTTTATATTTTAAAAATAAGTTTACTTGCTATAAAAAAATAATTTGACCATTTATTAAAGATAGGTGTATTTTTGGTAAAATTTTTTTTGTAAGAATAAAAATTAAAAGGATAATTTCAATATTATGAAAATGTTAAAAAAAAAAGTAGGATGGAGTAAAATTTTTGACAACCAATTTTGATAGTAGAATTTTTTAATCAAATGTATCTCAACCGTAAAAAGAGAAGAAAATATATTTTTTAAAAATAATTTTTAACTATAAATTTTTACTAAAAATATATTTTAATCATTAAATAAAATGTCCATAGAATATTTACAAAACTTTTTTTATTTTATTATATAAATTTATTATGTATAAAGAAATAATTTATATCAACAAAATAAATCTATTTTAAATTCAAATAAAATCAAACTTGACTGGTCTAATTCCATCTCTTTTAAAAATCTTCCTTATTTTATTATTTAAATTTATTATGTATAAATAAAATATATCTCAGCCATTCATCCGGAGTGGACCCAAAAATGGACCACACAGGAGGATTAAGTGGAGCTTCTCCCCCGCAAAACGCACCGGAATCCGTTACATCATCGTCTTAAATGACTATATTGTCCTTACCTTCAACATACGATCGACTAAGATCTTGCTTACATTATTTATCAGTTACCACACACAGTCACACACACTATATACTTTCGATTCGAGATTCGTTTTTTCAATTAGTTTCCGCTAAAACAGCGCCATCGCCTCATCATCAGAGATTCTGCACTATCGATGCCAGAGATTTCTGCGCGAATCGCCTAAAATCAATGAAAATTTCTGAGAAGATCATCATCATCATCATTCATCACCGTCCCAGTGAGAGAGAGAGAGAGCTAAAATCCAAAGATATATCCGTAACAGAGCGTCCTTAACCTTTATGAGAGGTACAAGCAAGCAGAAGCATTAGCACTTTGTGTGGACAGTGGTGCTTTAATGGTGGCGTGCAGATATATGAAATCGCAGGGGTTTTCTCTGAGACAGTGAGACACCATACCCCACTTCCTGTTGGCTTCTGGTCCGATCTTAAAGAGCTCGAGAAAAAAGGCGATGGACGTTGATGGAAACACACGAGACGACGCAGGATTGGTTTGATGTATACACTTATTTTGCATATTTTTTTTTTTAATTTTAGCAAAATTTTAGCCTTGTTTCTCAATCCGAATTCAATTTTTTTGGTTAAAATATTTTTAAGCTAAATAAATAAAAAATTTATTTATTAAATTATTAATGTAAATTTAAACTAAAAAATAATAAGCTAAAAAATTTAACTTAAATTTGTCTTAAGTAAAAAAGACAATAATATTTGTTTAAAATTATTATAATTTGTTTAAAATTATTATTAGATAATTTTATATTTAATATTAATTTTGTTTGATAGATATTGACAAATAAATTTAAAAAAAATAATTTTTATAAAAAGCATAATGTGTAAAATAAAAGTTATTATATTTTTAAAAAATTTATAAAAAAGTAACAAAAATTAAAAGTTAAAAGCTTTGGAGTTGACAAATAAAATTTTTTTTACTTTTTAAAATTTAAATAAAAAAGCAAAGAAACTCAACTTCAAACTGATTGTTGAACAAGGCCTTTCTTATCATTTTGTTGAGCTTTTGGTCCAATTTGGGACCAGTGAATCACTCGTGCTTAAATTAACTACTTAAGTATAATATAATTTAAATATTTATTTTATGCAATAATTAAGAATAAAAAATAATTTAAAATAATAACATACTAAGAAATTAATTTAATCAATATTTAAAAATTTATTAGAAGTTGAATTCACTTAATTAAACGTTCAGTTCCTTCACCTGAGATTTAAAAAAAAAGTAAACACACTCCGCTAGTTTTCATTCTTACCCTTTTTCCAAAAATATAATATAGATAATTATTCATTTAGTTATTTTATTTTTCTTTTTTACATATAGTGATTTTTTAAAATTATTTAATCAAACTATTATATGTTTTCAAGAGTTGAAAAAGTAAAATTTTTAATTAAAATATAAAAAGCATACATAAAAATAAGCTAATTTTATACTGCTTATTTTTATATTTTGTAAATTTTTATCACATTTTTATAATTTTTTATTTTTTTTTGTTTATTTCGTCGAGAACAATCCAAAAAGTAAAAAACAATTAGACAAAAAAATAAAAAATTCAGAATACAAAAATAAGAAAAACTTCCAAAACTTTGCTCAAACAGTTTTTTAAATTTGAATTTAAATAAGTCAATAATAAATTAGATTTATTTTTGGTTATTTTTCTTTTTAATAAACTTTTTTTTGGTAAGAAAATTACTTTTTTCAGTTGCTCTTGTTGAGATGAATAGACAATAAAAAATAAATTTTTTTATCTAAACAACGTATGAAAAATTTCATAACATTTGAAAATAAATAAAAATTTGATTATTTACCACAAAGTAGTCCTTGGTTTTGATAAGCAAGTTTCATTGCAAATTTATTTTTAAGGGGATTGAATGGGATAAAGAGAATTGTGTCATAAAATAAAGAGATAAAATAAAATATAAAATTGAATATAATAATATTACTAATAGCACTATGCGGAATTAGATTACAGATTGAAATATAAAGGATAAATTATATTATAGATAAGTTTAAAGAAAATTCAGAAAAAATACAAATAGTTATGTAAAAGAGATGAGTCAATTATTAGTCCATCAGATTAATAGTTTAATTCAATAAACTAAATGCAAAAATAAAAACTAGTTAGAGAAATTTTAAATTGTAATATTTGAGAAACATATTTTTTTTATTGTTGATAGTAAAATTAGTATGTTTAAAATGTGTAAAGAATTTTAAAAAATAAATTGAAAAAAAAATAGTAACTTTCTGTAAAAATGTCAATATAATTTATAATTACTAACTTTTGTAAAGATGTCAAACATTATAATTTAAAAACTAATTTTTTTATTTAAAAATATCCAATGCTTTAATATACTATAAACAGGGGCCAAAAAAATATTTGGGTTTATACGTGGCCGGATCGTTATTCCGCAATTTATAAGTGTTTAAAAAAAATTATATAACTTATTATAAAAGATTAATGTTTGAAAATTAATATTTAATAATTTTAAATTAAAAATAATAATTTGATTTTAAATCGATTACCAGACACCGCCACAATTATTTTTAAGCGGCTGAAAACCCACGGGGCATCTTCCACAAAGTACAAATGGCTCCAGAAATTTAGAGAGGCAAGGGAGACTCTCTTTGTAGTGAGTGAAACTAAAAATTCTTTTTAGAAAGGGGAGGAAGATGGTAAGGTGCTCTTCTTTTTAGCAGGTTTTGTAATCTTTTCTCATTGGAGGGAGTAGAAATTGAGCGCTTTCTTTTGAATTTTAAAGAAGGTGAGGAGGCCCTGAGGGGTTTGCGAGCCTTCCAGCTCTTTTTCCCTCTGATTATTACCCCCTTTTCAATGACTTTCACCTCTTGGATTCTGTCTACAATTTCTGTTTGTTTGACCAAGGAGACACTGTTTGGTGAAAAGTAAAAAGAGAGGAACAAATGATTGTGCTTTTTATGGGTTTTCTCTGCTTCTCATTGGATGAATTGAAGTGGATATTCTCACTTTTTCCTTCTTGTTTTTTTTTGAAGAATTTTGGTACAAGTATAAAATATTAAACACAGATTTAAATACATTTTTCAAATGAGAGTCACACAATTGGGTGTGAATGTTTTCGAATCATGCATCTAGTAATTTTGGTTTTTTAGGTTTTTTTTTTATATGTAGAAACATCTCACAAATAGAATGAATTCACATAGTTTCACATATTTACAAAGCTATGAAATTCACTGTATTTGTGATACATTGTGTTTGAATATGTAACACACATATGTACACATTATTTTTGTTGTTTTTTTTAATATGAGAAGTGGGTAACGATGATCTGTGACTTTTGGGGCCTTTTTCATTTATGAAATTTCCTTGTTTCAAAGTTTTTACTTCACTTCACTTTCTATGTTAATCTGTAAATTCTTGGTTGTTGAGTTGATAAGTCTCAATCTTTTTTCAATTTTAATAATTTTTTAATCAATTCCTTTCTGTGATACCTTTTTGTCATAATGCAATTCTTCACGAGCTAGTGTCAGAAATAAATTTCAAAAAAAGGGCAGAGAAAACTGACTTTATCTCTCTATTATTTTAATGTTATGATGCCTTTTGCTAATCTTTTCCACCACACTCTCTTCTGTTTTCTCATCAATAGTGCTCTGTTCTTCTGCGCACCAACACCTTGTTTCTCTCTCTAGGCTTTCCAGCCCAAAGCTCTGAAGAGAGAGAAAGAAAGAAATGGGGAAAGCAACTAGGTGGCTGAGGGGCTTGTTGGGGATGAAGAAAGTGAAGGAACCCGTCGAGAATTCAAATTCCGGCGACCGGAAAGAGAAGAAACGGTGGAGCTTCGGCAAGTCATCCGGGAGGGATTCCGGAGTTGTGGGTAAGATGCCCTCGAATACTCCGGCCAACGTAGCGGCGACTGATACTGCTTGGTTGAGATCTTACATTGCCGAGACCGAGAAGGAGCAGAACATGCACGCAATTGCTGTGGCGGCTGCCACCGCTGCCGCCGCCGACGCCGCGGTGGCAGCCGCCCAAGCAGCGGTGGCGGTGGTCAGGCTCACTAGCCAAGGCAGCGGAGCTTTGTTCCGTTGCGGAACGGAGAAGTGGGCCGCGGTCAAGATTCAGACCGTTTTCAGAGGCTATTTGGTAAGTGGGTTTTCGTTCTGTTCGATCCATTGATCTTTCAAACTCCCATTTCGATTTCATAACCTCTTGATCTCGTAACTTGCTTCGCGAACTGGGTTTTTGAATTTAAATTTGTCCGAGTTATGTCATTGAATTTTTTTCTTGTACTTAAAATCTTGGTTTTCAAGTCCAAAAGCCGCTTAAAGCTGTTCAAGTACTTCAAACGTCTTAACTCCTAACCAAACAGTGCCTTTATGTTTCACCTTTTTTTCCCCTCTCTGTGTTAGGTCAATTATTGGCGTTACCCTTTTACGTTAATTCAATTATTCTCTCTCATTTTCGAAATTTGAAAGGTTGTATTTTGAATTCCATTGTGTTTTCTGATTGATCTTCTTTAATAATAATAATAATAATAATAATAATTATTATTATTATTATTATTTTCATTTCCAAAACTAAGGCCGCGTTTGGCTCTTTTTTAGGCCAGAAAAGCACTTAGAGCACTGAAAGGTCTGGTGAAGTTACAAGCTCTAGTTAGAGGCTACCTGGTTCGGAAACGAGCAACTGCAACTCTTCATAGCATGCAAGCTCTTATACGAGCTCAGACCACAGTTCGTTCCCAGAGGGCTCGTCGTTTGCTCATCAAAGATACCCGATTTCAACCCGAAATTCGGGCCCGACGGTCCATGGTGAGATTTTTTTTTCCAGTTTTTATTAACTTCAATTAATTTTGGTAGTTTAAATTTCGGAACTGTATGATCCGATTAGTGGTTAAGTAGTAAGATTCTAACTTATTTTATTGTTATTGAAGATTAATGATTCGATTCTTATATTATGATTTTGTTAGTTTAAGAAATATTTGTTGTTCTAGAATTTACGTGAAAATTCCAAATAATAAAAATTTATTGTATATATTTTTTAATTTTATAGTGATTCTTTTGTTCATTTGTTTTCAAACCAAACTAAATAAATCTTTTTGAGATTAGGATTTACATTTTGTATAATTTCTCAGTTTTTAATTCTGAAATTATTTGTTACGAACGAGGTATTTGTTTACATGATTTCAGGAAAAATTTGACGAGACTAGGAGCGAATTCCATAGCAGGAGGTTATCGGCATCCATAGAAAGTTCGCTAAATGCCTTTGAGGAAAGCCCCAAAATCGTCGAGATTGACACTTACAGACCTAGATCAAGATCCCGGCGAATCAACGCCTCAATGTCAGATTCCGGCGAGGATCCGCCGTATTACCAAGCAAATTCGTCGCCCCTTCCTTGTCCTATTCCCTCTCGTCTCTCCACCCCCAACACCAGAAACTTTCCCGATTACGACTGGACCTTCGCCGGCGACGAGTGCAGGTTCTCAACCGCGCAAAGCACACCTCGATTCGCGAACTCCGGCCGGTCAAACGCGCCGGCGACGCCGTCGAAAAGTGTGTGCGGCGGCAGCTATTTCCGGCCGTACTCCAACTTTCCGAACTACATGTCGATCACGAAATCGTTCAGGGCGAAGGTGAGATCTCAGAGCGCGCCGAAGCAGAGGCCGGATCAGAGTTCGAAGAAGAGGATTTCGCTTGACGAGATAATGGCGTCGAGGGCGAGCTTGAGCGGCGTTAAGATGCAGAGGTCTTGTTTTCGAGTTCAGGAAGGTTTGAGTTCTTTAGAGAGAGAGTAGAAAATTTGTGAGAGAATATTTTCAAATCTTTCGTGTTGGATAGAAAATCAGAAGATGGATTTGCACAGGAAATGGATGAATGATAGAATGGAGAAGAATATGAAAACTAACATGATTTCTATGATCTTTTTCTTTTCCAGCTGTTAGTTTTGACAACAAATAGCGATAGAAACAGAGTGGCTGTGTGTATATCCTTTTTTTTCTGGTCATCTCAAGCTTTATGGAATTCTTCACCTTTGTTAAATGTTGCTTAAATCTTTATTTTTTTGATTTAGAAAACAAACAAATCTCCAATCGTGAAAAAACGAAGTATTCATGCAAATTCGGTGTCCTAAGGTCTTTTTTTTTTTATATTTGTAAAGTTAGACAATTATGTAAATTTTGTTTAGAATAAGAGTGATGCTACACAGCACGAAAATTTGATCGAAAAAATTTATCAAACAACAGCGATAGTCACCAGAAAGATTTGAAATTTTGTTGCTCACGACGTGACGACAGTCACCCGCAGCGAGCTCAGGTAGCTCTCCAGCACCACCGTCGTGAGCGATAGCGCCGAGCATGTGAGTATGGAACTCTACTGAACTGAGCTTGAACTCTTTGTGGTCGGCGAGGCAGTCGATGATGGTCCCCCAGGCCTCTCATGGCCATCTGATACTGGCGGACAAGAGACGGCGGGTGTCTTCTCCCAACAGCGTAGCGTCGTCGTTTCAGATAGATTTCTGCATTTACAGAGGCGGGGAACGTTGGTGAGGTTGCGGAGATGATTATATTTTCAATCTTGTTCCAATTGAAGCCATTAATGGCGGACGAAACTTCGAGTTCGAAAATCTTGAAAAAATGCATACTAGCATGAATCCCTAATTTGACATATATATATATATATGAACCTATTATATCATTTTAAATCATTCAACAGAATAATGCCTTCTAAAAATTGAATCCATAAGACTACTGGTATGGGGTATGGGGAAGGTATGAAAAAAGTGAAAAAATACAGTTCTCAAGTAGAAGTTTTACATTTGTCATATTCCTTCCCTAAACTCAGCATTAGTGTTATTGACATAAAGTGCATACATTTTCTGGCTCAATAAAAAAACAGTGAGTAGTTCTTGGGAATTAAGAGAGTTCACATCCCAAAAAGAAATAGTAAACGCAAAAATTGAGAATATCCACTGGTGGTGGTGGTGGGAGGCGGCGGTTGTCGAGGAAGGGAGAAGAAAAGAAAAAAAATCAATAAAAATGTTCACACACATGCATTAGTGAGAATATAATTAAAATAATATTTTTTTTTTAATTTTTAAAATATTATTGTATTCTCTTATTTTATAAAATAAGTAACAATCTATTTCATCCATTACTCGACCATCAGTTGATTTATCAAAAATACATAAAATTAACAAAAATAAATAAATAAAAATACCAATTTTACCTCTACACACACAATCTCCCACCCTTCTAACCCCAGGCGGGAACCCACGCCGGAACCTTACACTTGTACATCTCAAGCCGGAACTCCCTTCCCGTCACCGCCGTAAATCTCAAATACGATGAGCACAAAAAACAAAAGCTTCAAAATAAAGTATGATATGATGAACACAACAAACAAAAGAAACAAGGAAGCAATCATCAATTTTTCCAAGAACTAGTTTACCAATATTTAGACCCCCCCAAAAAACGAACAGAATTAATCATATTTTCTGAAAGGAAAAACTGGTGAACATGAATATTGATTTGAGGTATGGGGTTTACAACTTGAGGTTTGGGAAGGGGTGTTCCGATTTGGGGGTTTCGGCGAGGGATGCGGGGTTGGGGGTTCCGATGTTTATCTCTCTTCACTCTTTGGCGCACCTCTACAGACCCAGCATCCTCATTGCCACCATATGACCAATCTACCCAAATTCCCCAACTGACATTCTGGTTCCAAGAACAAGCCCAAATTTGCAAACCCTCAAATCGCAACCTTGAATCGCAAATCTCAAACCTCAAATTGCAACCCATAAACCTCAACTCACCCCCAAACTTCAAATTGCAACAACAGGGTTGGCCTATGATAATTGAAGGGCGATCGCGGTTGCAGAAGGAAAGATCTTACAGAGAAGATCCAGAGCTACCTCTTTAATCCCTTTATTAGGGTCGGATGGGTTCTACCATGGATCATTAATGCTACCCCCTTTTGGCGATTGAACTCTTTCTTGATGAAGGGACACGCGGCAGTGTCGTAAAGTGGGTACGACAGATCCGCCACCCAACTTCCATGGAAGAAGTCGCTACCTCCTAAACAGATTTAAAAATTTGCTACGTGATGATGAACAATTATGAGAAACACTAGATTAAAACTCCAACTCACCCAGAAAGCCATCTATAGAGAGAGAGAGAGAGAGAGAGAGAGAGAGAGAGAGAGAGTTATCATACCAAATAGAGAAAATGAGGCCAGACAAAAGCCTCATCATCTTTGTTTTTTTATGTTTGCATATAACTTGATACATACATATGTGTGTGTGTGCGCGCGCATGTGTGTGTTTTTAGAAAGAGATATTAATAATATAGATCTCTTGATTTCCTAGGAAATGGGGTGCAAGTTTGCCAATGGGGTTTGTGAAGGTTAGTGGTGGTGTTGTTGATATAATCCACCAGCGCTGGTGAGGGTTTGCCAATGGGGTTTGTAAAGGTGCGTTGTGGTGCCGTTGATGTGTTGGCCGGTGATAGTTTGACTATTGAATCCGTGACAGAAAGTCTAATTCGCCAAGAGGATTTCGCCGGAGTTTCGAGTTCTTTGGTTGTCCATTGCAGAGGGGACAGGAGAAGGGTATTACAGTCTTTTTCTTTTTTGCCATTAACAGTTTCATCGTTTAAGGAGTATAGTTGAAGGATTGTAGTGTGTTTTTTAAGAATAAAAATATAAATAATAATATATAATAAAAATATAAGGGATTTAAATATAATTTATTCTATAACCCTAAGTGTGTTTTTTTTTCACCCTTTGATTGAGGCATCCTTTACATAATTGTTTAATTGTTTATTTTATTTGATTTATTTTAATTTTTAATAATTTTTTTATTGTTAAATTAAACTATTACACCTTTTGATTATTTTCATTAACACAAGCCATAAAGGTAAAAGAAAAATTAATTAAAATATAGAAAAAATCCAGAAAATTGAAAATAAGTTAAAATAAGTCAAAAAATTAAAATTTTATATTATTTATTTTTATCCTTAATAAATTATAAAAATTAAATATTTTCAAAAAATCAAATTTGTGTGTTTTCTTTTAAGAATAGTATAAATGTCTAAAAAGTAGTTTTTAAGAATTTTAATTTTTTTAAAAAAAAGAGATAAAATAAAGAAGATGGCTGTCTAATTTTAAAAATATCAAAGAAAATTGTCAACCTTTTCAATAAATTTCAAGGGAGGTTAATAGAATTTACCCTTTAAAAGTTTGTTGATTGGTTAATAAGTTAGTTATTTTGCTATATATTAATATTATATAATATTGCTATATTTGTAATAAATAAGTTATTAAAAAGATATATTATTATTATTATTTTTTTAAAAGCATAATTATTTCGCTATTTAAGAATTAGTATTTTTATTACTCTTTTGAACTTTTCTTTTTACCAAATATATCATGAGTTCTTTTTATTTTTAAAAAGTCAAATAGTCCCATCGTCAATGAGGACCAAAATATCTTTTGGTCAGTTATATTTGAACGTTGATTATTTTTATATAAATATAATTTATTTAGATGTTTAATAATATTATTTCATTTTAATTTTTTTTTATAAAGGGAACATGTAAATTATTAAATACTACATAGCGATGTCACA
The DNA here is from genome assembly GCA_034768845.1 of Heliamphora exappendiculata. Taxonomy (NCBI): domain Eukaryota; kingdom Viridiplantae; phylum Streptophyta; class Magnoliopsida; order Ericales; family Sarraceniaceae; genus Heliamphora; species Heliamphora exappendiculata. Next base: position 3,104,473 of record JAOTRH010000016.1, on the reverse strand, counting down.
TGAAAATTTTGATAAATAAATAATCACAACGCTTATTATGTGAATTACTATTTATCTTGTAATTATTTAATAATAATAAAATATTATATAATTATTGTAAAATTTATCAGTAAGATATTAAGTAAAAGTATCATGTAAAATTCTTACATAACACTCGAAAAATACGAAATAATTAATTACTCTTAAAAATAATAAATGAACGAATCAAATGGCCCATCTTAGATTCAAAATTAGCAAAATATGACTTTTCCATCCTTCTTTAAAATTTTTGTTTCTTTTATGAAACTTCCTTCAGTGCTTCTTTGAAGCTGTACTTTTAGCAAAATGAAAAAGAAAAAAAATAAAAATAAAAAGTTGCTTCCCAGGGTGTGAGTCGCAAAGGTGGCTCAAGCCTTTCTGAGGCCCTAAGGAAAAATTCTTAGAGAAGTTTACTTTTTATATTAGATATTTATTTTATTTAAAATTCATATTTTCTTTTTATTGTAAAATTATTAATTAAAATTTTATATTCATAAATTTATTTTACTCTCCGCCACAAATTAAAAAACGACTTGTAAACGAATTTAAAAATTCGGCCTAAAAAGTAATTATTATACAACAAATCTAAGTATATTTCTTTGTGCATATCATATTTTATTCTATAGGCACAAGTGTAAACTTGTGGTGAGCTATACACTTGTGGTGAGCTCCACATTTGGTGTGGACCCTCCTCGATCAATTATATAATTTTTTATTATCAAATTTATAATTTTTTTAAAAAATTGAATGAATATAGCAATGAATACATAAGGTCTCGTTTGGTTAAATGACTATTTTTATAAAATACTTATTATACCCAAATTATTGGTACTCAAATTATTATGAATGAATTATTAATTAAATATTTTTTTGAATCAAAGGATATTAGGTTGATACTACAATAACCTAATAATAAATAGTACATCATTTGATTTGACATAATTTTAATAAAATTGTTAGAAAATTACAAAGTATGATAGTAATAGTTTCACCACACTTAAAACTAACTAACGGTGGAATGGTAATAACTCAAAAATAAAGAGGCTTAGGGCTAGTTTGCAATGAGAGATTCGGAGATGGGAGCATTGGATTAGGGGATATGTGGGATTTATCGTTGTCAATATCGTACCGTACCGATCGATATATACTGATTTGTAATAATATCAGTACGTTAATTACTGAGTTTTGTACCAATTAAAAGATCAGTCTGTATCGGACGTACCGATCAATATTAATATGTACTGACCTATACCGAGTAATACCAGATGCATATCCGTCCATAATTATTTTTTTTATAAAAAATAAATGTTACTTATTTTTTGCTTCTATTTTTATTTTTTATTTTTTTATTTTTATAGTTCAATTCAAGTATCAAATATTGAATAAATAGAGAGTTTTAAAATTAATCAATGTTAAATTATTATTAAAAAGTTTACATGTGAAATTTTATCGATTTCAAATTAGCTAACTCACTATAAATAGTGAGATTAAATTTAATTTAGACTAAGTAATTAAAATATTATTTTAAATAAATAATTATATTACGCTAAATATTTATTATTGAACAATATTTTCTAAAAATAGATATAATATTTTATAGTAATAAATCTAAAATTGTATCTAATATTTCACTAAAGTTGGTACGTACCATATCAATAAAAAAATTAATGCACTGTTCGGTACGTTATTCAGAACTATAGTGGGACCCACAAATTAGACTTTTTCTTATGGGATTAGTTATCTGGCGTTTGTAGCGTGGGATTAAAACTAATAGTTCAGCATTTATAGTATCTCATTCATAATATTAATAATAGTAAATCTTTTTTGATACTGTTGGTACCAAATTTTAGATTATCTTCTTTCATAATTAACGGTCAAAAATAACTCTGTAACTCTTATCTCATTTTTTATCCCATCATAACGAAATATGAACCAAATTTTTCATTGTATGCATAATTCATTCCATAGTACCCTAGCATTAAATAACACATATGAGACCTACAGTATTACTTATCTCTTTTGTTCAATCAAATCATATCCAAAATACTAAATAAGCCTTTATATGGTAGTTGAAATGATAAAAAACATAGTTTAGCTCCCCTATCAATTTGACAAAGTCAAACAAAAATTATAAATTATTCTACTCGAACTAAAACAGAGGTTGTGTTTAATAATGGGTCCTTAAGTGGGAGTGTGTAAATAATTCGTTAATTTGCACTAATTCGTCAATCCAACTCAACCCGTGCGAATTGTATGAATAAGTGGGTTGAATGAAAAATATATATAACGAGTGTGAATTTGTTGTGAATTTATATTTTTTTCAACCCATCATCAACTCAATTCGCATATAGTAATATATTAGTTATTACATTTTTATATATGACGAATTTTAATATCATATACATATTTATATATATTTATATAATTTATATGGAACAAATTAAAATATTTATGATTTTAATCACTACTTTATGTATTGTAAATACAATTGTTAGAGATATTTAATTATATTATTATAATTATTATTATTGAATAATTGATGATATTTATAAGTAGTTTTTTATTTAACGTGTTAAATATAAATGTTTTTAAAAAAATGCAATAGGTTTTTTATTTTTTAGAAACTAATTTAAAAAAGTAATTTTAAAGCTTTATAATGTTTCAATATGCCAAACAGTTAAAACATTGAGTTGAAATTGCCAAAAAAAAAAAAAAAACTCAATTTGTTGGTTTTAATGATTAGTAGGTTAACAATGAGTTAAAAAAAATGACTCATAAAAAATGAATTGATATTTAGCTGAATTTGCATTAGTTTTTTAGATTATGAAAGAAATTATTCTCAGGTAGGCCTTTTTGATAGTTGGATAGGTTTGGCACCAAAAAAGAACAATTTTAGTGATTTATTTGTTTTATTATGGGATAATTGATTTTTTTGGTTAAATCATTATAAGATATTCTTAAAATATGACTTGACATTTGTTCACAATAACTCTATGTTGATTAAGGTAGGAATGGGGTTAGTAATTAAATGGGCTTTACAACTCACAAATAATTTGTTTGTTAAATCAGAGGAATTAAGATTAATAATCTAATTGAACAAAGGCCTAAATTACACTTATATCTCTAATACTTTTGTTTTGAAAAACAAAACATCATTAATCTTCTATTCTATTGGAAAACAAACATATTATTATATAATTTACTCTCTAAAAAAAAATAACATAAATTTTTGTCATCGCTTCTATTCATATTTGATTAGTAATTTCGAGAATAATTCTGTTACTATCTCATTGCCAATCTCCTACTAACCATATACCGATACGGATAATTAAATATGGGCTAAATGAAAAAATTCAAAGAACAACAAAAAAAAAAGTAAAACGATTTTTTCTATTAAATAATACTAAATAATTATAGTTTTTACTTAATAACCCAATCAAATTTCTTTCCATTACACCATAACCCTCAAGAATTAACGTTGAAATACCAGTATTTGTATAAAGAAAATGCTATTATATCACCCACTAGATGGTGATTAATGAACAAATAATACATGATTATATGTAAAAAGTGTATTATTATTTTAAAAGTATTTTATTCTCACTAAACTATTATTCACCATCCGGTAAAAGATGATTAATTAACAAGTTCGATTGTATAAAACTTTAATTAACAAGTTCGTAATGAGTGCTATTTTATTAAGTTACTTAACAATTTCGTTTGTATAAAACTTGAATAAGTAAGGAGTGCTATTTTATTAACCAAGGAGTGCTATTCCCTTGATTTTTTCTCTTTTTCTTTCCCCCATATGCATAAAAGTTAAGATCTTTTTTTTTTATTTTGGAGAAGAAGGCGGCAGCGGTAACCCATGTGGTCTTTCTCTTCCTAGATTTTCTCTTCCCTAATATCTCATTTTTACAGGTATATTTGACAATATTACTATCATTAATTTTAATTATAAATTATAATTTTTTTAATTCATAATTTTTATTATAAATTATAATTAATTTTTTTTATTTCAATTATAAATATAATTTTACCAAATACTCGTAACTTTTGCTATAAATTATAAATTTATAAACTACTAATTTTAACAATATCAAACACCACGTATATTGTTATTTTTTATTCGTTAATTTTTTTTTTGATTTGCTTTGTGAGTGGTTTGTATTTTATTTTTTTAATAATTTATTTTTTTAAAGTAACTCTTTTAAGTTTTGACGTTTATTAGATCGGCAAAAATAAATTAATATCAATAACTTTAAAGTTGAGACTAGTAAATTATTCTTATACCTTTTAGTAAATATTTTTACAAAAATTGAGTGAAGATTACGATATTATTACAACTGATGATAGAAAAAAAATATAATTAGGTGCAATTAGTGAGGAAAATAGGTTTTTATGCTTTATATGTCTAGTTTTTATTAGGTTTTAACAAGGACTCTATGGAGATTTGTAATGTGTTTAAGTTTACGAATCTTTTCTAATAAAGGAAAATTAAAAAAAAGTTGGCGAACAAATTTATTTACTTCAAGAAATGGGACCAAAATTGGATGAAAAAGGAGGGGTAGCAGAGAATTTACAAATATATTTTCGTTTAATTTACAAATATATTTTCGTTAAAAATGTACCTTAAATTGGATGAAAAAGTTAGGTGTAGCGGAGAATCATAAATTTCCTATCAGTAATGATTAGTTATTGATTTGATTGATTCGAACTTGTAAGTTGTACGGATCTTTTCACACTCCAACTCGGAAACGGAGAAGCTGCTTTGTTGTGAAAACCTAGGCCCGTTTGGATAATCTTCTTTATTAGTTTATTAATTTATAATTCAAAAAATAAATTACGTTATTTTAATAATTTAAATAAATTTAAAATTAAATAAATAAATAAATTTATTTAAATAGATAAATAAGTAAATAAATTAATTTATAAACTAAATAAATTTATTTAAATAATTAAATAAATAAATAAATAAATAAGTAAATAATCTCGTTTAGTTAACTAAATAAATAAATACGTAAATATAGTTAAATAAAATGACTTAAATATTTTTATATTTATTTACTAATAAATAAATAAGTCAATAAATAAATAAGCAATGGGTAATCAAACGGGGCATAGTGTCGTTCCATGACTTATTTTTTATTTAATTTTTAAGTATATTTTTATTATTAAATTTGTTCTTTAAATAAAATTTGTCGAGTTTCTTATTTATATAAAAATTTAAATTAATTTGATATGTATATTTAAATAATCGTATAATGTTAATTTATAATTAAATAAATAAAAATTAATTTTTTTAAAAAAATTTATTAAATAAATATTATTTTATTATATAATTACAGATATTGAACATGTGCTTGAACTAGCTTTTTTTAGTAATTTTTAAATTTTTTAATTGTTTTTTATAAAAGAAATAAATATCAAATCATGTAAAAAAATAAAAAAAATAAAGAAAACTAATAAGCAAAAAAGCTAGCTCAAACGGAGATAAAATTAATTTAAAATTTTTTTTAAATAACAAAATTATTAAATTTTAAGTAATAAATAAATTTAATTATAAAAATATATTCAAAAACTAAATTAAAAAAAAATACATCCCGGTGTTGTGGTTTCACACCACGGTGCTGTGATTTCCTTCCCCCGTCCGCTCCAACTCCTTCCAGCGGAGAGAAATTGTTGTGGAGTCCATCTGGTCCAATACTTGGCGGTAAAAAGAGTAATTTTACGAGGGTAATTCCGTCCCTGGACGAATTTTTCTCTCCCTAGCCAAATAGGCGTTTGCGGCAGCACGTGGCTACGGTCATATCCCATACCATCATTGACAGTGACGGTGAATTCCACTTGTGCCCTCGTCTTACCATTTGAAAACTTTTGCTTGGCTGAGTTTGTTTGGTAAGCTGATTTAAACTACTTCAAATTAAAAAATTAAAAAATTAAAAAATTTATTTAATTAAGAAATTTGTGACTTTTAAACCACTAAAAATTCAAATAAGCTAAATATAAAATTTTATAATTGTCCTTTAATCTAAATAAGTTAGAATTTGTTTAATTTTAAATGTAGAGAGAAAAAATAAAAAATTATTATAAAAAAAATTAAAAAGCGAATAATCTAAAAGTTGAGTATTAAATAATGAGATTTTTTGATTTTTTAGATTTTAGGCCAAAAGCTAAAAAGCCTATAGCCAAACGAAGGCTCAAATTCAAATGTGTGTTTGGTATTTTTTTTCACTTGAGTTTGTTTTTATATTTTAGTTTTTTGGTAAAAAAAATAAATGTAAAAAATTGTAAAAAAATCAATTGATTACATACAGAAATCAAATAAATAAAATTTTAAAAAAAATTAAAAAAAAAACCTTTAAAAAAATTTACTAGGCCAAACAGTAGGCCAAGTGATCACTTAAAAATTGGTTTTTTTATATAAAAACTTTTAAATTGCATTTATTTTATTTTTTTTAAAAATAATTAATTTCTTATTTAAAAAAAAGTATACACATTCAAAATACTTTAACTTTTTTAAAAATAAAATTACTATAATAACTTCAATTTAAAGTTATTATTAAATATTAACTTAAAAATAGTATTATAAAAAAGTATATATTAAATGTTGCAAGTTAAAAATATTTCAAATACTACAACTTAAAAATAAAAAATAAATAAATATTAAATATTAAAAAAACAAAAAATACTATTATAAAAAATTATCAAAAAAATTTAAATTTATTTATTTATTTATTTTTTAAAAATAAATATTTTAAAAATAAAATTTTTAAACATTCCAAATAATACCTTAGTGAATTTCGATTCGTATATTTTAAAAATATATATTAAAAGTGCATAAAAAAATGTACCAACCATTTTGAATCGAAGTTTTAAACAAATTGTACCACATGATTAAGAAGCCCATTTCCTACTCCGTTTAAATTCTATAACTTTTTTTCCTTTTTTACCCCCCTTTTGGTTTTTAAAAAAAGTTGATTTTTTATTTATTTTTATAAAAAATTAACTTTTAAGCTATATACTATTTAATATATCAAAAAATTCAATTAACGTTTTTTTCATCTCCTAATCTAAAAATATATATATATACACGTCATAAATACTTAAATTTTTTTAAACTAAAATTACCGTAATACATTCAATTAAAAATTTAACCCTCCTCATAAAAACCAAAAAACAAGTCGTGCAAATATTCCAAACACTATAACTTAAAAATAAAAAAAAAATATATTAAATATTTTAATAAAAAAAAAACTACTATAAAAATTATCCTAAACACTCTAATTTATTTTATTTTTCTTTTTTTTTAAAAATACTAAATATCTTAAAAATTAAAATTTTTAAACATTCTAAACAAACCCTTAGTTCTCTATTTTTATTCTTTTAATATAAAGTAAAATTCTACCTCTAAAATGTGAAATATTGTAGATGGTTCAGATTATAATATTTATATATCACTTAATTTTATTATTTATATGATTTTGATGATAAAAAGTACAAAAATCAGTATTAACCCATCATTGCTATCAAGGCAATGCGCTAAAAAAGATAAAAATTATTTAATCTATCTATTTAAGTCTATTTTACCGGCGCTATTTATTATGTTCCTTAGGTAATTGGACGTTGAGAAAAGCAAACTAAAAAGGACTCGTTAAAGAAGGATTTGGCTCTTTGGATTTTTCCTAATTAATTGGTATGCCTATGTCCCTTCTGATTCCAACACCAAAATATTATTTTTTTAATAAAGAAAGCTCCTCATACGAGGAAGAACATGGAAAGTTTCATGTGGTCGGTTGAGTCGTCATCACATTCTCTTTTTAAAAAATAATAATAAAATAAACCCTACTAATTAAAATATCAAAGAAAGCGTAATGACCATTAAAGTTAATTTAACATAAAATTAAATGATAATTAATGAAGATCGAGGAGATTAGTTATACACTTTTATATGTATAGTGAGAGTGATGAGGAGGATTTTTGAAAGTTTGAAATTTGAAAAGAGTGCGTGGGAAATAAATGGAAAGCAACTGTCTGGTTTGTTTGGTCAAAATGCCATATTAAGGGTGTATTTGGTCTTCTTTTTTTTTTTTTTTGTAAATTTTTTGATTTTTTAATTTTTTTTATAAAAAAATAAATGTAAAAAATATAAAAAAGAGCTAATTAATTACAATAAAATAGTCAAAAAAGTAAATTTTTTAAAAAACTTTTAAATAAAAAATCTTTAAAAAAATTAAACCAAACAAAAACTAAACCACTTAGTTCTCATTTTCCATTCCTAATGACAACCCCCTTGCCCCGTTCCAAATTCCAATTTCCATTTTGGGTTTTGTATGTTTGGAACATAAATCCAAACAAACAAAGCCGTGTTTGAATTTTTTCACTTACCTTATAAGTTTTTTTAAGAAAATTATTTTAAAATTTTATTTAGTGAACTTGTTTAAGAATAAGTTATAATTATTTTTTTTTGACTGTTTTTAACTCATTTCATAAGATTTTATTTTTAAATTTTATAATTATTCTTGATAAATACGCCCTCATACTACTTACTATACATAGATAAATATGATACGTGCATAGTTTTGAATACATTACATTTTTAAAATTTGATGGTAAAACTTTTCATTTAGGTATGATTTGTTTATATTTTTTGAGATTTCTGAGATTTTTATTTTGGAATGAATTAATCCATTCATATTTCTCAATGTTTTCTAAGATTTTTAATCCGTTCAATTTTTTCAATAATTACGTGCATTCACACTATTTTCGATAGTAGAAAACTCTCAAGGTTCTTGTTGTTTTTTAATTTTTGATGCTAAATGGTATAATCTTTGAACACGTAAAACATTCTAGTGATTAGGCAATATGAGACAACAAATTTTATTATTTATAAAAGCAAACAAAACATAAACGATTGATTTTAAAAGGCATTTTTAGTTTAACATGCGTAATTATAGAAAATGAGATAATATTTTTTAAATAAATGAGCCATTTGTTTGCGGTAAGACATTGTCTAATTTTCTGTAACAAATGTCTGATTTCAAAAATTAGACTTTTTTAGTTACACATAAGATAATTGCCTTAATTTCTACAAAAATAAGATATTTTTAGGTACATATAAAAAATATCACTTTTTTTTTTTTGCAGAAAATAAATTTTTTTAGTTATACAAATAAAATGTCTCATTTATTCACAAATAAGACATTTTAGTTTCGGATAGAAAATGTCTCATTTTTTTTTCTACACAAACAATATATTTGTAATTGTATATAGCAAATATCTAATTTTTTTATTGAAATGAGACACGTGACATGTCACATTAAACACGGAGACACTTCACTTTTAACATATGCATTATAATTAAAATATTTTATTTTTAAAAAAATTATAGAAAAATATCTCATTTTAGAGTGAGATTTAGAGTTTTGTAGTTATTTAGATCTGGTCTTAATAATATTAATGAAATTGAGTGTATAAAATGTTGAAATCAAATATCTAGAGAGTAATAGAGCGGCGTTGTCTTCGATTTGCTATAAATTATCTACTACTGATTCAAGTAGAACAGTAACTTGCAGAAACCTACTAAAATAAAAAATGGCAACCATTCTGTTTCTAATTAGCAATGCAAGATTGTATCTCCAATTATGTGTTTGGTAACGATTTCTTTATTGGGATTTTGATTTTGAAATCGTTGCTTTCTTTTGAATTCCTAAATCGCTTATTTAATGAATAATTAGCGGTAATTTTGGCATACAAATAATGTACACGACTTAATAAAATATTAAACTTAAGTGAGAATTTATCCCTAAATAAGTATTTTAAATGGATTTTAGCTTCAAATATTTTCTTTTTTCTCGTTATCTCATAACTTCTAGCTATTAGTTCACACTGTATACCCTTATTTGGCAATAAAATTCAAAAATCAATGAAAGGGTGAATATTCTTCAATCACTTTATTAAAATTTCATTAGATATATTAAAATTTGATTAAAATTGTTTATTATTTTAAACACGTCAAGTCGGTAACCTTCGCGAAAAGGCAAAAAAATTTAGGTGTCACTAAACTGGTATCACCTAAAAATAAAATGATCCCACTAAATTTGATACAAGTTCACAAAACCAAAATTTCCTTTTTTAACTTTCCAATCAGAGCCTTAATCT